>LPNX010588205.1:409622-459577 GCA_001517045.1 Pseudotsuga menziesii
TAGGGTTATTAGACTCACCTAGTGAAGTCGGCCCTAGTTGGGTTTAGTCAAGTCAGGAATTAGTATAAATAGAGAGTCAGTTGTAGGGCATAGCTAAGGAAGAGAAAGACACTGGGGCAAGGAAGAAAGAGGTTACTGTTGTAAAGAGATCATCTTATGGTTTTGGGGTTTTGATTTTGGTGTTGATTCTATCTCTAAGGAAGTTGCAAGGGTTTCTCCATTTATGGTTTCCTCGAGGAAAAACACGGTGTTCATTGTCTCTTGTGTTTGATTGTTGTGCTTGTTATTCTCTCAGTTAAAGATCCTAATGTTATGCTAGTTTAATGTTAAAAATCTAACATGGTATCAGAGCTAACCTGAGAAGAAGACACCGTGCAGCTGCGGGAACTAGGGCTTCCTACTTTTTGGATCTCTCTCCACATATTTTCAGCAAAAGAAGGTTGGAATAACTCTCCTCCCTAGGGCGCATCTTTCTGTCGAAGCAGAATCCAATTCTAAGGTTTTTCAGTTTTGGACCCAACACTGCTGCCGAAAATTAGGGCTTTCCACATAAGTGGAATTTTTCAATGAGCCCATGCTTGGATTGATCTCATCCCAAAATAGAATTTAGGGATCAAAATCAAATCATTTGGTTGGACAGAAATCCAGAAAAGCAAAACCCTAATCTGTTCCTAAACCAGCACTGCAGGATTTCAGCTCCAAATCCAGATCTGACATCTTGACCTGGTAAGATATGAATCTTTTGTATTTCCATTTGAGGTTCTCAGTTAAGATGTCTCATCATACCAAGCTTGATGAAAATCTTGAGGGATCTGATAACTTCCAAGCCTGGAAGTATAGGATCTCCCTGCTCCTGGAAGAAAATGAGTTGGACTCCTATATCAGTGAGGAGGTTCCAGTTCTAGAGGGAGATGAGGCAAAGGACTTACATAAGAAGAATTTGGTTTATGGAAAAGAGGATCATTGTTGATTCAATCAAGGATCACCTTATACCACAGGTTTCCTCCCTCAAGACACCTAAATCTATGTTTGATTCCCTAACCAAATTGTTTGAACGAAAGAACATAAACCGAAAAATGACTCTGAGAAACCAACTGAAGAATGTAAAGATCTAGAATGCAGAAACCATCCAGTCTTACTTTACAAGAGTCTCTCAAATCAAGGAACAACTGGAAGCAGTAGATGAAGAAGTGGAAAATGCTGAGATTGTAATGACCACCTTCATGGGACTCCTTTATTCAAGGAATATATGCTAGAAAGAAGTTAGTCAAGTTCAGCAGACTATGGGAAGAATGCTCTCAAGAAGAAGCTCGAATAGCAGCTCGAGAAGAAAATATGGGAAGTGAAGATCAAGCTCTCACAGTACACTCCAAGTAAACCAGAAGAAGTTCTCATCACCCTAGAGGTAAGCATTCTCATCAAAGAGATTTCACTAGAAAAGACTTATCCAAATTAAGATGCTATACATTTGATGAAAGAGGACACTTTGCTAAAGACTATCTTAGAAACAAGCCTAACTCCCATAAGAAGAAGGGAAACAACAGAAGACATCATGCTCATGCTGCAGAGGATGATGAACCTTCCAAAAAGAGAACCAAATATGAAAGTGAAGATTCTTCTACTGATGAAGAATATGTTTTGATTTCTGCTCTTAGGGGAAACATTACTCATGGAAGAAATGATTGGCTTATAGACAGTGGGGCTTCCAAGCATATGACAGGATTCAAGGAATCCTTTGTGAAACTTCCGGAACATGAATCACCTCACAAAGTGAAGCTAGGAGATGACTACCAGTATCCAATAAAAGGTGGTGGGGAATCCTCCTACAAGCTAGACTCTGGAAATTCTATGACAATGAAGGAAGTATTGTTTGTACTAGGACTAAAGAAGAACCTTCTCTCCATATCTGCATTAGATGCAAAAGGAATGAGGGTTGCATTTATAGATGGTCAAGTCATCATGTGGACAAAAGGAAAGACTATCAATGATGCAGTAGTGCTTGGAGAACAAGAAGGAGGATTGTACAAATTGAAGGGCCATCCAGAACAAGCTTTGGTCCGTGACTCAGTAGAGCCAAATGAACTTTGGCATAGAAGGCTTGCACATGTGCATTACAGAGCACTACCACTTGCAAGCAAAGCTATTGAAGGTCTTCCAAAAATTCAAGCAAAACATGATGGGATCTGCAAAGGATGTGTGAAAGGAAAGAACACAAAGAAGACATTTCCAAGTAGCGAGAGCAAAGCAAAGGGAATCTTGTAAATCATCCACTCTGACGTATGCGTACCAATGTCATCAAATTCACTAAGCGGGTATGCATACTATGTTTTGTTTATTGATGATTTTTCTAGGAAGACATGGATTTACTTCATGAAGAACAAAGATGAAGTATTCAGTAAGTTCAAGGAATTCAAAGCCTTGATCGAGAACCACACTGAAAAGAAGATCAAGAATTTTTTATTAGATAATGGCAAAGAATTCACATCAAATGAATTCAAAGAGTTATGCAAAGACTCATGGATTAAGAGGGATTTATCTACTCCATATAATCCACAATAGAATGGGATTGCAGAAAGGAAGAATAGAACCATCATGGAAGCTACAAGAGCAATGCTTCATGATCAAGATCTTCCTATGCATCTATGGGCAGAAGCTACTAGGACAGTAGTGTATGTACAGAACCATACTCCACATAGAGTACTTGAGAACAAGACTCCTAAAGAAGTCTTCTCTGGAAAGAAACTAGAAGTCATCCATCTCATAATATTCGGTTATCCTGTATACATACACATTCTGAAAGAAAAGAGGAAAAAATTAGATCCTTCAGGAAAGAAGGGTATATTTGTGGGATACTATGAAAGCTCGAAGGCTTACAGAATATACTTCCCAGGATTCAAGAAGATCGACATCAGCGGGGATGTGACATTTGATGAGGACACAACTTACAACAAGTCCAGAAAGAAACCTATTGAAGAACCTAAAGAAGCAGAAGCACCCAGAATTCATGATACAACCATGAATGAAGAAACTCAAGAAGAAGATCGAGAATTTGAAGAACCACAAAGACCTGTAGATCCACCTTAAGAGAAGAATCCTCACAAGAGGAAACCTGCTTGGGTACGAGAAGCTATCCAAGGTGCGGAAAGATATGGGGCTCCAGAAGAAAACCACAGAGAAAGAAAGAGGACCAGATCCTGCTCTGGGTATGTAGCATTGTTATGTGACTTCATCGATAAAGAACCTTCCAATTATGAAGAAGCGGCAGAATGGAAAGAATGGAAGGATGCTATGATTGAAGAGTATCAATCGACAATGAAAAATTATGTTTGGGATGTTGTCCCAAGACCAAAAGGGAAGTCAGTTGTAACTTCCAAATGGATCTACAAGATCAAGCATGCTACAGACGGTAGCATATAAAAATATAAAGCAAGATTTGTTGCTCGTGGTTTCTCCCAGAAACAAGGGATAGATTATGAAGAAACCTTTGCACCTGTGGCTAGATACATTTCCATCAGATCAGTACTTTCTCTAGCTACAGTGATGAAATGGAAGATACACCAAATGAATGTCAAGACTGCTTGCTAGAATGGTGTAGTGGAAGAGGAAGTGTATGTGGAGCAGCCACTCGGTTTGAGACACATGACAGGGAGTCTCATGTGTGTAGATTGAAGAAAGCACTGTACAGTTTGAAACAGGCACCCAGGACATGGTACGGCATAATTGATAGATTTCTATCCAGTTTAGGCTTTACCAAGAGTAAAGCAGATTCCAACCTTTACTACAAGGTTGAAGATGGCAACCCAGTGATGCTCCTACTATATGTAGATGATTCTTTTGTAATAGGTATGGATGGGTTGACTACTGATACGAAGAGGAAGCTTGCTGCCAAGTTTGAAATGAAGGACTTGGGTATGATGCATTATTTTCTAGGCATGGATGTGTGGTAGAATGTAGATGGAATTTCCCTGGGACAAGGGAAATATACAGTAGAGATCCTAAAGAGGTTTAGGATGATGGACTGCAAGGCTACGGCCACACCTATGGCATTGAACCTGAAGCTATTGAGTGATGCTTCATCAAAGATAGTTGATGCTACGATGTATTGTCAGATGATTGGGTCCTTGATGTACCTGATGAACACGAGACCAAATATTTGCTTTGCTATGAACACCTTGAGCCAATTCCTGACAGATCCGAGACATGTTCACTTGATTGTTGTAAAGCATATTCTGAGGTACCTAAAGGGTACAATTGATTATGGGCTCAAGTATGAGGTGAGTCAAAATATTAACCTAGAGGGTTATGTTGATTCAGATTGGGCAGGCAGTGCCATCGATAGGAAGAGCACTTCAAGGTGTTGCTTTAGTATGGGACCAGGTGTGATCTCTTGGTTTAGCAGGAAGCAATCCTATGTGGCACTGAGTATAGCTGAAGCAGAGTATGTCGCAGCCTATTTATCCAGTTGTGAGGTAGAATGGATGAGGAAGCTACTATCTGATTTATTTTATCTCCAGTTAGATGCTACTTCTATATATTGTGACCACCAGAGTTGTGTGAAGTTATCGAAGAACCTGGTGTTCCATGACAAGTCGAAGCATATCGAGATCAAGTATCACTATATCAGGGATATGATGCAGAGGGGAGCAGTGAAGCTCTAGTGAAGCTCTAGTATGTTGCAATGGACGAATAGATAGCTGATGTGTTGACAAAGCCATTAGCCAGAGTGAAGTTTGAGTACTTCAGGGAGAAGCTTGGTGTTCTCCAGATTGAGGTTCCTTCCAAGGGGAAGTGATGAGTCTGTGAGCCATTCTAACATGGTGAGAGTATTTTTTCCTTACATGGTTAGATGTAAGGGCTGAGCCATTTTGTCATGGTGAGAGGATTGGTTCCTTCCATGTCAGATATGAGTGCTAAGCCATTCTGATATGACTGTAGGATTGGTTCCTACATGATCATATATAAGGGCTATTGCCATTCTTGGAATGGAGGTGCCTGGTCAGTTACCAGGAATACTTGGTTTAGGACTGAGGGCCATTCTGATATGACTGTAGGATGTGTTCCTACATGATCCGATGTGAGCGCATGGCCATTCTGATGTGGTTAAGGGATGTGTTCCCACTTGATCAGATATAAGGGTTGTTTCCATTCTCTTGGAGAATGGAGGCACCTAGTCAGTTACCAGGAACCCTCAACCTGGGGTTGAGAGCCCTTATGACATGGTTGTAGGATATGTTCCCCCCATGGTCAGATGTAAGTGTAGAGCCCTTCTGACATGGTTGTGGGATGTGCTCCCCCATGGTTAGATGTAAGTGCAGAGCCCTTCTGACATGGTTGTGGGATGTGTTCCCCCATGGTCAGATGTAAGTGTAGAGACCTTCTGACATGGTTGAGGGATGTGTTCCCCCCATGGTCAGATGTAAGTGTAGAGCCTTTATGACATGGTTGTAGGATGTGTTCCCCCCCTGGTTAGATGTGAGTGTAGATCCTTTCTGATGTGATTATAGGATTGGTTCCTACATGAACATATGTGATTATAGGATTGGTTACTACATGATCAGATGTGAGTGCTAGGCATGCCTTTCTGACATGGTTGCGGGATGTGTTCCCCCCATGTTCAGATGTAAGTGCTAGGTAGGCCATTCTGACTTGGTGTCAGATATAAGCGCTGAAGAAGACCTACATGGAGGCTAGGCCTAAAACCAGCATGAAAAAGGGTTGGCTCTGTAGAACTTCTTGTGATGAGAAGAATCATGAGATAGCACCCATGATGATACAGTGATGATAATCCAGCAGTGATGATCTAGATCGAGTGATGATCCAGATCTAGAGATGATGCTCCTATGATGATGATCCAAATCGAGTGATGATCCAGATCCAGTGATGATGATCCAGATCTGATGATGAAGATGACTTGAAGATGAAGATGATGAGAACTTAACGATGATCCAGATGATACAAAGAAGAAGACTTGTGTTGATAAATTGTGTCGAGAGAATACCTTCCTAGTTAAGAGGGAGTGTTGATGTAATTGTAACTTCGAAATGTATTCACTTGTATTTCTTATATATTGTAACCCGATGTTTATTCCAAGATGTGCTTGTGTCATGTCATGCCCCAATGTTCCTATCAGGAGGTTCTATAATGTAAAGAAGTCATGTCAAGTCATTGTGGGTAACCCTCCTATTGATCAAGGGTTAAAGTCCCTGCAGTTCCAGGGCACTAGGGTTATTAGAGTAACCTAGTGAAGTCGGCCCTAGTTGGGTTTAGTCAAGTTGGGAATTAGTATAAATAGAGAGCTAGCCTCTCTATTTATCACACACTCACTCACACTTAGTTGTAGTGCATAGCTAAGCAAGAGAAAGACACTGGGGAAAAAAAGAAAGAGGTCACTGTTGTCGAGAGATCATCTTACTGTTTTGGGGTTTTACTTTTGGTGTTGATTCTATCTCTGAGGAAGTTGCAGGTTTTTCTCCATTTATGGTTTCCTCGAGGAAAAACACAGTGTTCATTGTCTCTTGTGTTTGATTGTTGTGCTTGTTGTTCTCTCAGTTAAAGATCCTAATGTTATGCTAGTTTAATGTTAAAAATCTAACATTATCTATCTGAGAAAATCCCTTTGGCTGTCTTGCTTGGATCCATAGACCAAAAACAACATTCAGGGAGATTACTACACATGTACCCTTGAGGTATATCATGAGTGGCACGTTCTTGAAAATCCTAGTGAGAGACCTGATTATCTAAACTCCTCATGTCATTTAAGTTTGCTTCTTTGGCCTATAGCTTGAGTAGAGAAATTATTGGTGTGTTTTCTAGTTTTGACACCCTAGGTTAGATAGGAACTGTACAAACTAGCTGAATTAAGACAGTCCAGAAGAGTACGGGGCTTGCCACCTAATTTCATTCCTGTTTCAGGAGAAAATCCTATGGAAGCTATCGACCAAGGATCTGCTACCAACTCCCAAGTGGGAGAAAATGTGGTTGCAGACAGCGGAGATCTGTATCCTTAGAAAGGTCCTATATTGGTCCAACAACCTTCTAGGGGTTAAATACTTCATTCCATTCTCCCATAGAAGGTCATGTTGATGATACTACCTGTCCATATTATGGTCCCAATGCTCCATTTTGGGATACCTCTATGGGACAAGCCATTGCCTCGTTTGGCACCCATTTAAACTCTTCTGAAGAAATTTCACCAAATGAAGAAGAACGTAGACAATACTAGGAAGCTATTCTCCAAGCACAAGAAATTGAGAAGAAAATAGAAAACATATTGGGTACACCACCACCTCATTCAACAGTTTTTCCCATGGGATATCGCTCACTTCCTGATTCTATGAGACCCATTGAACCTATTATGGATCGCACTGTGACTCCACATAATCCAGGTCAAACTACCAACCCCACCACCTCCCATATTATGTATGTTCCCAATTCTCTCAGGTCTTCCGCACCTGGGGCACAACATTCAATTCTTGTTTCATTAATACCTTATAGTGTCGGGGGGAAACCCTCAGCACAACCTACGTTATATGTCACTAAAATTGTAGCTAGTCATGGGCAGACCTCTAGTATAGATAAATATACAGTTTATGTCCCTCCTACCCACATGAATGTGGTTAACCCCCCATCCAGTTCAGTTCATCCCTTGGGGGCACAACCTATAACCAATCAAACCTCTTGGGGGTATGGTTACACAACAAATCAAGTACCTGTAGGAAACATTAATTACCAACCCAATCCTACAGGAATGCCTTATGCTGGAATTCCATATCCTAGTGATACTTTCACACCATGGGGGAAACCTAACTGGTCCTACATTCCAGCTATGGGAGGGATACCTATACATACTACGGGGGGTGCCTGAGGACCACCTTATGGAGGTCCTCCCCCTAGGGGGGCCAATGGTCCTGGAGGGCTTGGTGTCTTTCCTCCTTATGTTCCTAATGGTCCTGGAGGGCTTGGTGGCTTTTCTCCTTATGTTCCTAATGGTCCTAGTGGTCCTGGGGGGCCTAGTGGCTTCCCTCGTAATGGTCCTGGAGGATCTAGTGGCCCTCCTCCTAGTGGTTTCAGAGGCTCCGGAGGTCTACCTCCCAGGGGTCCCGGAGGGTCTGTTGGTCCTCCTCCTAGTAGTCCAGGTGGTCCTGGTGGTCCCAATGGCCCTGGTGGTCCCATAGGCTTTGGTGGTCCTCCTCCTGGAGGCTCCGGTGGTCCTAACGGTCCTTATCCCTGAAATCAAACCCCTGCAGGGGGGTCTTCCAGCAGTTCTTCATCACAACAACCTGTATTTCAGTCTACTTACGGTCCTACTGGTACTTATATGCCCTACAAATACTACCAATATGTGCAACCTAATCGCTAGTTACCTTTCTTAGCAAATTTGGACTTTCCTAATTTGTCTAAGTTGATTAATGATACCATTCAATATAACTCCTCGTGGCCTCCCATTCCGGTAAAGTTACCATCGGACATTCCAAAGTTCGATGGGAAGCAGGGAGATGATCTGAAAAACCATGTCATGAAATTCCATTTGTGGTGTTCTTTGAACTCCCTTATGGATGATTCAGTTCGTTTAAGACTCTTCCAGCGAAATTTGATTGGTACCACCGCGAAATGGTACATTGAACTTTCGCAACATTCGTTTGTGGATTTTGGCTCGTTGGAAACTGTGTTTCTTACACACTTTCAACTTCCTACCCATTATGAAATGGGTACAGATCTATTAACTTCTCTACGACAGAACACCTCCACCCACATATCTGATCATATCCATGAGTGGAGAAGGTGTAGAAGACTTATTAAGGCTCCTATCCCACATGAGTTGTTAGCTGATTGGTTTACTGAATCTTTGTTTCCTCCAATTTCCCAAGATGTGGCTATGGGCAGTGTCGTTATTAAAGATCAAGCCATTAGTCAAGCCCAATATCTAGACTTGGTCTATTCCGAGTCCAGAACATTGTATGACTTGATCCCTCAAGCTCCTCTCCCAAGCACCGATCCTGCAAAGCCACTAGTAGAAACCCCTGTTGATGGGATTGTCGGTTGAATCCAGTCCCCATCGGCAGCTAAACCTACCAAGCAACCCCAAACTTCCACCCCCACTCCTTCAACTCCCAAGGTTTCCACCGAGGTTAATACCATTCAGAGTATTCAAACGCCTGGAAACAATAAAAAGAAAGGTAAAGCTAAAACCAAAAAACCTGGAAACCAATAGGAGAATCCAAAACCAACCACCAACTAGAACGATAAAGGGAAAAGAAAAGAGAAATATCCATTTTTGCTATGCGGAGGTGACCATTTCATGAAAGAGTGTCCTCATCATAATGAAATCACCCAATTCTTGAAAACTAATCCCACACCCGTAGTTCTCACGGATCCTTTTCCCTCTCAACAACAACTGATAAACCACATGTCTAATCAGGGAAACTCTAGTTCTTCAGAGGAAATTCACATGATGTCCTTAGATACTATTAGTTTGCAAAATCAAATTCAGAGTTATGACAAAACCACAGACAAGAAAGAAGACAATTCTTCTTCATGAAAAGCTCCTCCTACTGGTTCTCTCAAGTCCTCATCTACTGTTCCCCTAACCATCGAGAAACCTAATCTCGACATGGTTTTGTGTCCACCCAAGAGTACTCTTAGGAAGGTTATTTTTAATCCTAATGCTTGAGCACATCAATTTTATAATGTAGTTGAAGATATTTCCCAGGCACCATGTGCAATGTCTACCTTGGAAGTACTCCAAAGTTGTCCTACACAGCGCAAAAACTTGTTAACTGCATTAGAAGCTTTAGACCCAAACAATACTAATTTGATTCATTTCAATGTCGAGAACTATAAGTCTAGACTACCTCACAAACTTGCTTTCCAAATCATAACAAAAGTAGTCGGAAAGAAGTTCTTTAGAACTATCTTAGACGAAGGAGCTTCAACTTCGGTTTTGTCCCTATCTTGTTGGAAAGCTATTGGCTCTCCCAAGCTTGTAACATCACCTACGACTCTAAAATACTTTAATAGACAAGGTTTCCAGCCCCATGGTCTCATACCAGCCCTTTCAGTCGATCTTGGGGGCAAAGCTGTTTCTATTCAAGTGGAAGTAGTAGATGCCCCGCTAGATTACGAAGAAATTGGTTTTATGCCATGACTGCTATCACTTCAACGGTATTTCAAACTATCCAATTTCCGCATCTAGGGAGAATTGTTACCATTGACCGGCTTGATTTTTGTACATCGTATGTTACTACCTCTATGGCTAATAACATCCCTATGTTAGGTCCGTCCCCTCCTCCTTACCAGTCGATTGGGGTAGGCATGCTGAAGGATTCGTCCCTTATGGGGATTTTTTCGTCAATTCCTCCTAACACAAACACAGCAACAGTAAATATGATTTCATCATTTGATTATGATCCAAAGGGAAAACAAATTGTTGAGTCCACCTCATTGAGTCTACATGAAGAAATGTACAATGTTATCCAAACCCTTTCTGATAATCACATTGATGAGCTTCATCTGGTGTCTTCATGTCCTTACCACCTACCCTACTGGTTAGAACCCTCTCTTCCTATTCTGGATTATCTCTCTGATACTTTTCCTTCCAAAGAGTTCATTATGGATATCATGAGTACGAATGAGCCTATATGGGAGGATCATCATCATAGATCCTCGTTCCTCCCCAACACCAATTCGGTAGACCGCGATTTTGCATCCCTTTTTTCCACTGATATTGTCAACACGCCTCAAATGCCTATATTGTTGCAAGACATGGATTCTAAAGGAAACCTATGCAACATTACTCAAACAAATCCAATTGACATATCAGCCAAGCCTGGTACCCTTGAGCATGTTTATGTTGGGCAGAACTACTCAATAGAAGAATCTGAAGCATACAGAGCACTTTTCAAAGAATTATGTGATGTTTTTTCCTGATCTTACGAAGAAATGTTAGGGATAGACCCATCCAATAGGGTCCATGAAATAAAAACCTATCCCACTACTAAACCTGTCAAGAAAAAACTAAGGCAAGTCCATCCACGAAAAGCCGCAGTTATCAAAGCTGAAAAAGAGAAACTCCTAAAAGAAGGGTTTATTTATCTCGTACCCCTGACGGAATGGGTATCGAACGTCGTCCCTGTCAATAAAAAGCAGGGCACCATTAGATTCTGCATCAATTTCAGATATTTAAACAAAGCTTGTCCCAAAGACAACTTTCCCACTCCGCATATCGACCATATTATCGATAACTGTGGCGAAAGTGTCATCTTCTCATTTATGGATGGATTTTCGGGTTATAATCAGATTGAGATTTTACCCACCGATCAGCACGAGACAGCATTCATTTTCCCATGGGGAACCTTTGAATATAGGAAGTTACCATTTGGCCTGAAAAACACTGGAGCCACTTTCTAGCGTGCTATGTACTATGCGTTTCATGGTATAAAACATATTGTTGAACCGTACCTTGATAACCTCCCTGCTCATTCACAGTGATGGGAGGACCACCCTGGTCATCTTAGAGACATTTTCCTAAGATGTTGTCATTATAACATATGGCTCAATCCTTATAAATGTGTTTTTTGCATTGAGACGGGATGCCTATTAGGTTTTGTGGTTTCTAAGGATGGAATCTGGATAGATCCATTGACAATTGCCACAATTTTAGCTCTACCAGCCCCAACCAACCTTCTAGAACTTCAAAGTTTGCAAGGGAAGGCAAACTTCCTCCGTCATTTATTGTGCAATTTCGTAGACAAAACACACGGTTATATGAGTCTCCTTAAGAAGGACACTCCATTCTTTTGGGATGACCAAGCCCAATGCACCTTTGATAATCTCAAACACGGTCTGACTCATTCACCCATGACACACCCCCCAGATTATTCAAAGGATTTTCTCTTATACATTGCTACCTCCACTACTACCATCGCCATGATTTTGGTGCAAGAGAATCTCGACGGGCAGGAGCACGTGATCTACTATTCTAGTAAGAATCTCATGGATTCCAAAACTCGATATTCACGTGTGGAGAAATTAGCATTGGCCATGGTCATTGTTGTTCAAAAATTTCATCACTACATTTTTCTCCACACAACCACTGTATTGGCAGACCAAAACCCTATGTATTAAATCCTGACTTGTCAGGTGCTTGGGGACAAGTACTCCCGATGGATAGTCATACTACAAGAGTTTGATCTGGAATTTCCCAAGGCCACATCAAAGAAATCCTTGGTATTTGCCGAGCTCATGTGTGATCTTCCCTGTGCTTTGACATAATCTGAGCCCATTGATTCATTCCCGGATGAATTCCTATTCCCGATAAGCACTACTGACCCATGGTATGGAGATTTTCTCATCTATCTCCAGACACAAAGGTTTCAGCCTACTCTATCCCATGACGATCGCCACTGTATCCGTCACCACGCAAAATACTACCTCATCTTGAATGATACTTTGTATAGACATGGTATCGATTACGTTCTTCGATGATGCCTTACCCACGAGGAAGCTGAACAAGTGTTGAATGATTTCCACTCTGGAGCATGTGGCGGTCATTTATCTAGGATGGCTACAGCCCAGAAAATCCTTTGCGCTGGGTATTTCTAACCTTCAGTCTTTAAATATTGTCACAAGGCTATCAAGAAATGCCCACCCTGTCAACATTTTTATCCAAAAAAGTGAACTCATTCTACTCTGTTACACCCCGTCATTTCCATTGGCCCATTCTCCAAATGGGGGATTGATTATATGCATTGTAAGCCTACCTCAACTGGGGGGCATGGTTACATCATTGTAGCCATTGACTATTTTACAAAATGGGCTGAGGCCATTCGTACATATGCAGAGGATGGTAATACTGCCGCTCTCTTCCTGTTCAATCATGTGATAGCTAGATTCAAAGTCCCACAGTCCATAGTTATTGATCACGGATCACATTTCTGTAATCAAATGATGGAGTAACTAAGTGCCAACATAGGTTTTCGTCATGAAAACTCTATGTCTTATTATCCGCAATCTAATGGTCAAGTCGAGGCCATTAACAAATTTTTGAAAATGATGCTTCATCGGATGGTTGGAGACCATAAATCCAACTGGAACCATCTCCTTTTCTTTGCTTTTTGGGCTTATAGGACTTCGATGAAAATAGCTACTGGTTTCACACCTTTCCATCTTGTCTACAAACTAGAAGTTGTCTTGTCGATTCAATGTTAGATTCCATCCTTGAAACTTTCCATTGAACTTCTCCCAAACACTTCGGCAGAGGAAGAGATATTTCTATACTTGAATAGCCTTGACTAAACTAGAAGAGATGCTACCTTAGCTAATGAGTCACACAAGAAACGTGTCAAGGCGCAGTATGAAAAGTCTGTCCAACCTCATGCCTTTAACGAGGGTGACCTAGTTTTGACTTATGATCAGAGATATGACAAACTAGGGAAAGGGAAGTTTGAATCCATGTGGTATGGTCCTTCGTTATTTCCAGAGTTTTATAAAAAGGGGCCTACAAGCTCGTGGACTATGATGGAATCCCCTTAGGACAACCTCGCAATGGGTTGTACTTGAAGAGGTACTATGCCTAGATCTCTCTTGGATAGTATCTTGTATATATGCATATTACTTGACTTTCAGTGTGCTCAAGTATTTTCAATATGGTTTTGAGTTTAGTGTCCGTATCTGTTTATACCATGTTTTGGTCATGCAGAGTAGATGGCTTTCTACAGCTTCACTGATGGTGCTTTCCACCACACCTTGAATCTTTCCTCAGCTGCTTGGGTTCTCTTATTCCCCAGATTATGATTTGGTTAGTTCAGGAGCATTTTGTATTGGTCCCGCTACCAACAATATCGTCGAGTATCAAGCAGTCATAGGTCTTCTGACTGAAGCTGCCTCCCAAGATGTTCGCAACTTGGTAGTCTTGATGTACTCACAACTTGTGGTTTTTCATCTAAACCATGTCTATACCATTAGGAATATTGTGCTTCTCCATCTCTTCCAGAGGGTATGTTTATTAGAAAGGTCATTTGAAACTATCACCTATAGGCATATCCCTAGGAAACATAATGTAGTTGCCAACTCATTGGAAAATTACATCCTAGACTGGCATATTGCTCATTCATGACATGAAAACCAAACATGGTTCATTGTAAATAAACTATAAAAGACACATAAAACTCATGTAAAATACATTCACCATTTGAGACATATAAACACCAAGTTAGAAGTCTATATATATATATAAACATGTTTTACAAAAAATAGGTCACGAGACCTCATCTGAAGCGCGTAGGTTTTTAGATAAAAAATCATCATACAAAAGTCCTAAAGCTATCTATCAGCTTTCAGTGAACACATCATGAACTCATCATCTAATGATGCTTGTGGTAACACATAACTGCCTGGGCTACCCTACGTAGCAGTCTGCTGAAACAACTCGGTACTCCCGCAATAGGCCTCTGGTACCTGAGTGGGAGGTCATCGATCGAGGCATTTGGGATGTCTAGAGTCAACCTCTTGAGGTTCTCCTCTAGCTCACCTGTCACATCATCACCCTGTAGTACAAAATGGGCTCTGGTTCACCTGTCTAATGGGGAGGCTCCCTCAGGTCGTGTGCTGCTCCGACGTCTACATGAGAACATTCAAGTCTCATTACTAAACATAAAAAATATAAAACATCAAAACATAAAAACACAATTTCCATTTTAGGGGTTTTGTTTCTTACCGATATCACCCCACTATCCACTAGGTGGGATCGGTAGTGCCCACATATGCATAGTCCTCCACCATGAGGAGCTGATCTCTCAACCATCGAAAGAACAGGTCACCGAACTTTACCTTTCCTCTACCTGCTCTAGTACAGGCCATAATCCGGACCCACCTTTGCATGCGAGGGTCTGACGCCCTCAACTCTATAAATACCACCTGGGGTCTCATCTGTGGAACCCACTTGAAAAAAAAACAAGCTAGAATGGAATCGAAACCAAATTGCTTCAACTCCTCCTGCCGACACTTGGTCAGCTGATCCTTGAAGATCAGAAGTAAATCTTCCGCCCAGTTGAAAACTGTGGGCGCCATGGCCTCTATGGCATAGAGCATATGCGCTCTAGATGCTTGGTGTACCCCTTGGCTTCCTGCCACTCTCTGTATAGTAAACAATACTATTCGTAGAGGGCCATCCACCACTGCTTTTATGGGAATCTTCTTCCCCGATGTACTGGTCCCAGGAATGCAATGGCAGTTTATCAACTCTTGAGTAGTAATGTCCCCTCCATGGGAACCATTCAAAGATATGGGAGCACCCTGTCTCAATAGGCCTGTCAGTAAGTAGATTTCCTCTACTTCAATTATCAATATGTGATCACCAACCTCGAAATATTGTTGCTCCGGACTCCACATCTGGAGTATATGTTCTAATAGTCACTCATGTGACACCATGCTAAGTGTGCGAAAAAATAGTCCATGGGCTCTCAACACGGCTATACAACCCATGTTTCATTCAGCAAAGGCATCGTCGTTGTCATGTTGCCTCTCTTTCCATATGACCATTTTTTATCAATAAGAACATATCAAAAACCATCACAAGACCAATTAGAAGCATTCCCAATCATTCAAATCCTCAAAAATGAGCTAGTTTTTCTTGTGCATGATTTTTTATTTACCCACGACTGGCACCGCCTATTTCCCATTGAGGACAAGTAGTGGCACTTCCTATGTGCAGTGTTTTCGGCGTGTTTCTAACGGGGTACCGCTTATCCCGCAAGGGATAAGAGCGATTCCCGCTTCCATGGTTTTAGGGCTCTCCCAAAAAGCCCAAAACAGCACCAAAAATCAAAACTGAAGGCATGAAATGAAAGAGTAGGGTTTAAGCTATTACCTAGAACTGACGATGTGTGAATCCGACGGAAGATGCTCCCGATATCTGTGACTGAAAATCTAGCCAAGAAAATGCTCTAAAGGCTCTCCACTATGGGTAAATGGTAAAATGTTTTGATTTTTTACTATTAACATGGATTTTATATACATTTTAGGGTTTGACATGTTATAGTTTTGTTTTAAAATCATAATATATCAGTCATAATCCTTTAATGTCAGTTATTGGAGAATTTAACACTTGTTTTTCAAGTCGTTAAAGGAGAGAAGAGCAGTAGCAGTAAAGTTTTGGGAGTTCGTTTTTTACTTTTTCGTACTACCATAAAACGGAAAAAGTCTTTTGAGCATTTATTGTGACACTTTGGTCACGCTCTCGAAACTTAGCATCAAAGGTCTGAGTCCTTTTTTTATTCTTTTCAGACTCGTAAAATCTCTCATCGTGAAAAGAGACCTAGTGGAATCTTCTTTAAACTCTTTTTGGGCTCCTTAAATACGAAAATATTGTCGAGTGATCTTGTCTTCTTCATGCTCGTTAAAGCACTTGAAGAGTCGTTCATCTGACAGTAGGTTATCACTTTTTCAGTTTAGGTGAACTATTTTATGAAAAAGGACCCTATGGAGTCTTCTTTCGTGGTCATTCAGACTCTTTAAACATGAACAATACCGAGTTAACTTTCATTGGACTCGTTAAATTAAACATTGAGAGACCCTCTCTTGGGAACGAACCCCTCCTCTCTCAGGTTCATAAAACATATGATTTTGGACTTGTCTTTGGACGAGCTATAACAAGTGTTTGTTACCCTCTTTGAACTCGTAAAATCGAAAAGAGGCACTCATCAACCATGATGGGGAAAATGGGAAGGGAATCATTTTGCAAATAAATGACAGTAGTTTGTCGTTACCTTTGAACATGGCACTTGTCTGCATATCATTTCAGTCAATTGGGTATTTAGTTGATATCTGTGACGATCCACTTTCATGAGTCATGTCACTCCTTTGAGTCTCTCAAAAGAATGCATTGTCCACCATCGCATTGTGTGTTTGTCTGGTCTAGTCATGCTACCAAGTCTTTTGTCGTGCTGCCCAATGTTCAAAGGAAAGTTGAAGAAGTTTTACGTCTGCAATCAAAACAGTCTCTACGTCAGTATTTTTGAGTCAGTCTTATGGTTATCTTATTCACATAATTCCATAACTTTGTTCCAAGTTTCATGTCCTCGATGTGGGATTCATCATGGCCCTCCTTTGACAAGACTATTCCTGTCGACATCAGCTCATCATCCAGGAAGTAGGATTAGAAACAAATTTAGTACCTTGAGATCTTTATGCCTTAATGACAGATTCTCTTTCTCTTGACATAGGTTCACATCATTGACCTTTGATCGATAGAATCAACTAGGTGTTCGACATCAAGACATCTATTCATGCTCAGTAGATTGTACTATGGTACCTTGGGAATCATTGACATCAATGGTGATCTCCCTCAGACTTGTTACTGGTTCACATCATTGGTCGATAATCAAGTGGTTTCTACCATGTTCGACTTCAAAACATTGTAATCAGATGGATAGAATCGTACTTTGTGGAAGAGGAGACGAAGACCCTGGGTACTTGTTTAGTGCTCATTGCTTTCCGCGGGTTGCGATGGAGTTTTGTATATCTAGCATGGATCCACATTTGTATGGTCATGGCTATGCTCAAATTTGCGTCTGTATGACATAGATCTATGTTGTGTGTCTGGTAGTTATGTCCAAGTTTGAGTTCTCTATCACATGGATCTACGTTGTATTCTAGTAGCCATGCTTGTTTATTCCTCTCAAGGATCTTCCTTGTATTGGTCTGCAGCCATGAGTTGGTTACATTTGTCTATGAGTCAAAAGTATTGATGTACTATAGATGCCTACTTGACGACATTCTCCAATCAAGCTGACATTCTCACCTTGAAGTGACAACTTGTTCTCTCAAAGCTCTCGCTTATCGTATCCCTCTAAGCCTCATGCTTTGGGGGGAATTGTGTTATACCTAAATCATGTCACCATCATGTGATGAGATCCTTAACCCCTATGTTTTCCCTTAATCCCAAAACTTGGAGTGGAAACTTGCTCTGTTTGTCAATTCTACTTGAAAAATCCTAACACCACGCTTACCCTTTGGTTGATGAGGGTACCTTGTTTAGTACCACCTGTGTCCTATTATAGAGAAGCAATGCCATCACCTATAGGCTTTGTTCTTAAATCAGCTCTTACCTAAACCGCTCTGTCATGAGGGAACAAAAGCGGTACCCTGGGTAAAATGGGAAAAAGAGAAGTTTCTCTAGGCTTCTAGATCATGAGCCTCGTTTCCTCCCTTATCCCTATCAATATGGGTTGGTTTGAGCTCGAGATCCCCCTTGATAGGATCTTGGAGCCACCTCACCCACAATTCTCTCAACTGTTCCTATCCATTGAGCCTTATAAATACAAGCTCATATCCATAGTTGAGGGGGAGAACTGAATAGGTATTGTTATGATGTTGAATTGACTGCCTAGTCCAAATCATTGGAGAGCATAAAGAACAAGTTGGAGCTTATGGGGATGAAGTGTTTGTTTCATGGAGGAGCTTGTCAACACTAAGGCAACGGTTGTAAGCTTCTTTATACATTCTTAATGCAAAGCTGATTTCCGTCCCACATATCATTTGTTTTGATTTTACATGTATATGCTACTAGATTCCTTAGTCACTAGTATGGATATGTAGATGATTTTCTGGTAGCTTTGATGTGCTTGTATGTTTGACATGTTTGTAGGTACACAGGTTCATGATTGAAGCAGTATTCCAGGTGTCTATAGCATTCAGGGAAGGTCTTCATCCTTTGTCGTTCACTCATTTGTTCTGGATCTGAACCATTCATACCAGAGGAATAGCTTTTGTCCGCAGAAGGTGCAATATTCCTGATAACAAACATCCCCAAACTTTTGTGTAAAGAGTGCTGCGAATTCATCCCATGATGGGATAGATCCAAATTCCAAGGCAAAATACCATGTCGAAGCTCTACCTTCAAAAGTATAACAAAATAACCTGCAAACTACATCTTTGTGTATCGCATTTTTTAGTCTAATTGCCTGCATAAATGTTTTAATGTGATCTTCTACAAGGATATTATTATCAAGATTATAATTTGGAAGCCATTTTTCAGGATTCTTAGGTAATCTATGTTGATCACCCAGGACAAATATGGCATATTGATCTAACCAAGGTCTATTGGGTCGTTCATCAGCCATTGGGATTTCTTCTTCTAATGAACTGGAATATTTTGAATCTGATGATTCGTTTGAGGAGGATGGAGAAGAAGGGGGAAAAGGTGGAGGTCCACCTATTACGATGTTGTGTTGAGGAGTACTTTGTTCTTGAAATAATACATCAATATTTAATCCAGGGGTTGATGGAGGACTGGAAGGATTGTTACGTTCTTCAGTGTTTCAGTCGCCTGAATTGTGATTATCTTGACTATTGGTCTAGGGAGTGTCGACCTAGAGACGTCGAGTTACTGCTAGCGCATGATCATGCTCCTCAGTGAACCTTTGTCCCAACCTGGAAACGCTATCGGAATTATCTTTTAGCAATTGTTCGACCGTAATGTGCCCCCTAGTAGGTGATACAAAGACGTACCTACTCCTTGAATATCTTTGCTCGATGACAGGAGTAATAGGGATGGTGCCTAAATCTTGTACTAGTTGTTCAACAGATGAAGACGCCTGTGTGTGGCTACGAGTGACAATTGGTTCTCTTGCTAGAGGAGGTTTTTCAGTATTCTGTTTAGGAACGGTTTGCTTTTGGCCCTCCTTTTAGCCCCTTTTGTTGAAGCCTCAAATAGGTACATTTCTGGAATGGGTTCCAAGGCTTACAACAGAGGGGGAAAACCCAGACTGAAAGGCTTCAAAAGATCCTACGCAAGGAAAGTTCTATCCCCAGCCTGTTTGGAATAGTAATCTCCCACGGATATAAAGGCATCCGCTAGCATTTATGGTTTTGATCCAGAAAGGATTTGTTTCCCAATGAAGGAAAACTGAATGTCTAGGATATTGAATGTAAGTGAATCTACCTAAGAAGGAAATCTAATCTAAGTCAATCCTATTCTAAGAAGGTATCGTGTTTGTTTGCAGGTTAACTTGAGGTGAAAATAGATAAATGTTTTATCAACTTAACATAAATGTGAAGAGATTAATTAATCATCGATTTAAATTACTTTCAACCAATTAAAATTGACTAACAGTAAATTAAATGTTTGGAACATTCAAGATCAACCTGTAACTAAGATGTCAATTGAAAAATTAACATTAATTATGATATTTCCTGTAAAAACCATTTGCAGAAGTACATAAAAGTTTTAATTGAATAAACTCATTAAAACAATACAGATATACATGATCATAAGCAAAGAGAAATCAAAACTATAGATCAATGTACTTATAACTTGCAAAAGGATTAAACAATGATGGTAAACAATCTGAAATGGAAAAATCAATACTTATCAAAGAAATTAGATCAGATAGATAGAAGAAGATTCAAGAGAAAAACATAACTATATTATAAAAGTCTATAAGAAATTACAAACCCTGCATTAACCAGAGTGTCTCCAAATCCCTTGAGATGATTTTTCCCTCCAGAAATCCCCCCTATTACACAAGAAATCTACCCTTTAAAAAATAATTACAAAAAGAATAAATCCCCAAGAAATTGGGATTGGAAAATCCACATGAAACTAATAGCCAAGAAATTCTCGCCACCTAGTCCAAATCCTTAACAATTCATCTATGTTGGGATAATTTACTGACTCAAACCCTAGTTGGGCATCACACTTAAAATTTTCCATCTCGTTTTTAGCCATCTTGTGCCAGATGTGGAAAAAAATGTGGATCCTTCCCTCAATAGAAAGAGTTTGTCTTATTAATCGATCCACGTCTTCAATACTGATATGGTCAAGGAATTGAATTTTCTCTTTATCCTCATCGCATCGGCATTCAACCTATTCAACCATTAATTTTGGTGGACATGAATTCTCAATAAGATCCATGGTAGGGAAGTGCAATATTTCCATAATGTTTTCCACAGCATACCATCTCCTTCCACAAATAGCCTGTTCTTTCTTAATTGTATCTTCAATCATTCCATTTAATTCAAGCCAAGCATGTAATACAGTCCTGACTTTCTTCAACTGAAAACTGCTAAGCATAGTGATATCCTCTGGTCTATCCTTCATATACCTCTACCAGTCCAGAATATCATCATAGGCCTTAGAAGCTTGTTCTCTCTTGGCTCTCTGCTCCTTAAGGGTGACAGTCATTTTTCCAAAAGCAACATGAATCTTCATAATTTCATCCAGAGTATTAAACAATTCACTTAATAATTCATGGTGCTATTGATTGACCTGAATGGCCAAGTCTTTAAACTCTTGTTGGGAAAACTTAGAAAAGGAAGAGGAAGTTGCACTTGCAGTTGCATCTTCACATTGTTTTTCAAGCATAGCTATCCTTTGTGTAATGGTAGCATTTACATCCTTTTCATTATGCAATTCAGCCTAGAGAGAAGTATTCTTTAGATGTAACTCTTTAAACCTGTCTTCAGATGCCTTTTCAAGATTAGCAACATAAGTGTTATGCTCCCTTTTGGCTCTATCCAGTTCTTCTTCTAGATTTCTTATTCCTTCCTTTGTTCTATCAAGATCCCTGTTCAGTGTATTAACTGCATCAAGGTTTGCACCTGTAAAATCACCCAAATCTATAGTTGTATCAACTCCATCTACTTGGGGATCACCGGACTGCTGAGTCCATATTATTTGATTAGTAACGGGTGCTTCCAAACCACCTTGATCTCTGCTTCTCTTCCTTCCTTTTCTAACCACTTCCTTGGATGATCTACTATAGAAATAATCCCAAAGAGGTACTACAATGTCTTCTTCAAACTCGACCACTGATTCAGTAAATGATGAAGTCCCATCCACTGTTGAAACCAATGAAGATGTCTGAATAATGGTGGGAGTGGGTATGGGCATAGTAATATGGGAGGTAGGCAAGGGAGAAGAGATGGAAGTTTCAGAGAATGGAATGCAAATGTTTGTAGCTAGAAGTGATGATGATGGTACTACAATTTTCTCATGAATAGTTGATGCTAAAAGGGTGAATGAGGGTAATTGCAGAGGGACTTTCAAAGATTGGGTCTCTGCAATAGTAGATGGAGGTATGGGATGTTGGACTGAACTAGCTTGGAGGGAAGCAAGTGTAGTGGTCAAGGTGTGATAGATTTGAGATAATGAATATCATGGGATTTCTCCAGTAGGAAAAGTTGAAAGAGTTTGGATAGATGAGAGGAGAAAAGATGAAGTTGAAGAATCATAAACAGAAGTGGATTCCAGGATCCTTGGATTATGGATAGAATATTTCATTTCATGATCATTGAACAAATATGTAACTGCTTGCAAATGCTCAGTTACTTCCTCCATCACAAGCACAGGGGAATGCACTTCCTCTTCAATATCACAATCAATAAATTCTATAGCAGGGGTTTGAGAAGCAGTACCCTGAATTTTATGTTTTTTAGCAGGCTTAGCCTCAGCTGCTACTTGATCATCATACACCTGGGTAACTGTAGTAGTTAGTTGAATGTCAATAGTAGACTTAGCATCTTCAACTACTTGAGTGTCCAATACTGAAGTCATCTGTGCTAACTTTTGCTTGGATTGTTGGGATGTCTGCATCAATGCTTTCAATTCTTGAGCAACCTTAACCTGTGGAGGATCTTCCATAGGGATTTTACCCTTGTTCCCATCTAGGTAAGTAATCACTAGTGGAACTTTTTCTTCTTGAGCCTCTTTCTCTTTCTATCTTTTCTCACCTTTTCTAGGATGTCTAGATCCATTTATTTGTAGCTTAAAACCTTGGTTTTAATCTCATGTTGATCTTGTAAAATATGGCTATGTTCATCTTTTCTCTTAGCCCTGGACAAGAATTCGGAAAAGGTATTCACTCCCTGGTAGATGAAGTCATCAGGAACTTCTTCATGAGCATAACCATTCTTTACATCATTTTTTTTTAAATGAGCATCAAGAAACCCCTTAGGGTCATGTTTTCTTTTAAAATCAAAACCCAATTTCAAAGAAATTATGTGGTCACCTAAAACTACAACCCAAGTTAAAGTTGGGACGACTAATGGCCCGATATCCAAAGGAAATTTAGGCCAGCCTTTCCTTTTAGGACCAACGAGTTTTTTGTACACACCATCACTGACAGTCTAGAAAGAAACCTCTTCAATAACCAACCTATCAGGAACTATCTTGGGAAACATGTGGATAGTATTGATGCCCCAAATTCTGATGTAAGAAATTGATTCACCAACATACCAATCACTCATTGTAGTGATGAAGGTTCTGGCTTCAGCTGAAAAAGCAGGAGCTTCCTCTTTGAATATTGTAAAATAGATACTACATAGGAAGTGCCCACAAATTTCATAGAACATAGTTTCATAATTGGTATCCCACATTGTTGAATAATAAATAAGTATAGGAGGGGTCGGTAAAGTCTAGTTCCATCCAAATCGGGATATTGGAACTTGGTGTAGAACACATCAATGATAAAAGCCGAAAAGAAGAAATTTGGCTTCTTCCAGGAAGTAGCTTTCTGATAATATTGAATGGTTGTTTTAAGTTCCAATGACAAGATATATGCCCAAGGAAAAGACTCACCATTTGTTAGGACATGCTGGGCTACTAGAGCCCACTCAGATTTAAACACAGAACAGTTTGGAAGACCATAAATCCTACAAATCATGGCTGCCAATAAAAAATAAGGCTCTCTAAACCAGGTGACCGGGTAAAGGTTGTCATCCCTATGTGAGAACTTCATGTGTTCATTCATCCAGGACTTCATCATTTCATTAAAGTTAAACCTAGTCTTATAATATTGGGGCGAATTCAACGTGAAGGGGTTGCACAGCCGTTTTGAGAGCATAAGCTCTAGTAAAAACCTCAGGACGGAAGGTAGCTATATGTGACCCTGTACTATCATTAAACGACCGGTCTTTGGGGTTTGCATGGTTTACAATCCATTTAAATGCGTCAGTATAGGGAAGGATAGCGGGTCTAGCAACAATGGCATGTAGACTGGAATACCTAATTCTCTAGTATGCTAACTGGTCATTTTGAATATCTGACAGGTCATCATTGTCAAAAATCGAATAGACTTTAGGCCAGTTGATTTGATAGGTCTCGGTAATTCTACCATTTGTGTCTAAGAAGACGTGGAAGTTTGGGTCTTTGGTCAGCATGTATTTGTAAGTGTTCTTGCAGCAAGTAATTTGTGCCATTTTTGAAAGGTTGAACAACTCTGTTTAAATGCATAAACACGAAATCAAGACCAATTGAAAAATAGAGAAACAGTAAACAATAATACATGGAAATGATAGAAAAACCAACATGAATTGACCATAATTTGTGAAAATAATCCCTCATAATATTTGCAGTAAAAATCCATGCAGCAAGGTAATTTTTGATAATGAAAATGATAAAGAAAATACAAAGAACCCATATATTTATAGATTTTCAGCGGGTCGAATTCATGGCCGTAGGATTAAAAGGAAATAGACGGTCGGGATCAAATCTTGTGAGATGTGCAATTAGGTTGCAAGATTTCAATTTTATTAACTTTCCCACAATCCGCAAATTTTGGGTTGCGGGATGCGAGTTCGAAACTGATCTATCGTTCAGGGTGAGATCTGGTAGAAAAGATCGAAGGTGAGGCTAGGAGATCCTCACCTCTCAATGGGGAAACCCAAAACAACACTCAGACCTAAAACAGAATGAGATACATAAGAATAGCACACGAAAATTTGAATGCTTCATTAGGAGGCCAGATGCCTTTTTATAGAATTACAAAGGGACCTCATGGATGAGGCCAAAGAGCGCATAATAAATGTTGCTCATTATTAATAATATATCTAAATACATTAAACATAATACTATATCTAATACATTAAACCGAGTACATTGAAACTAATACCAAAATGGGGAGTGTCGGCCTCCCATACAAACCATTCCTCTCGGATTTCCACTTAAACCGAGAGGAATGGTTTGTATGGGAGGCCGACGCTCCCCATTTTGGTATTAGTTTCAATGTACTCGGTTTAATGTATTAGATATAGTATTATGTTTAATGTATTTAGATATATTATTAATAATGAGCAACATTTATTATGCGCTCTTTGGCCTCATCCATGAGGTCCCTTTGTAATTCTATAAAAAGGCATCTGGCCTCCTAATGAAGCATTCAAATTTTCGTGTGCTATTCTTATGTCTCTCATTCTGTTTTAGGTCTGAGTGTTGTTTTGGGTTTCTCCATTGAGAGGTGAGGATCTCCTAGCCTCACCTTCGATCTTTGCTACCAGATCTCGCCCTGAACAACAGATCAGTTTCGAACTCGCATCCCGCAACCCAAAATTTGTGGATTGCGGGAAAGTTAATAAAATTGAAATCTTGCAACCTAATTGCACATCTCACAAGATTTGATCCCGACCGTCTATTTCCTTTTAATCCTACGGCCATGAATTCGACCCGCTGAAAATCTATAAATATATGGGTTCTTTGTATTTTCTTTATCATTTTCATTATCAAAAATTACCTTGCTGCATGGATTTTTACTGCAAAAATTATGAGGGATTATTTTCACAAATTATGGTCAATTCATGTTGGTTTTTCTGTCATTTCCATGTATTATTGTTTACTATTTCTCTATTTTTCAATTGGTCTTGATTTCGTGTTTATGAATTTAAACAGAGTTGTTCAACCTTTCAAAAATGGCACAAATTACCTGCTGCAAGAACACTCACAAATACATGCTGACCAAAGACCCAAACTTCCACGTCTTCTTAGACACAAATGGTAGAATTACCGAGACCTATCAAATCAACTGGCCTAAAGTCTATTCGATTTTTGACAATGATGACCTGTCAGATATTCAAAATGACCAGTTATCATACCAGAGAATTAGGTATTCCAGTCTACATGCCATTGTTTCCAGACCCGCTATCCTTCCCTATACTGACACAGTTAAATGGATTGTAAACCATGCAAACCCCAAAGACCGATCGTTTAATGATAGTACAGGGTTGCATATAGCTACCTTCCGTCCTGAGGTTTTTACTAGATCTTATGCTCTCAAAATGGCTGTGCAACCCCTTAACATTGAATTCGCCCAATATTATAAGACTAGGTTTAACTTTAATGAAATGATGAAGTCCTGGATGAATGAACACATGAAGTTCTCACATAGGGATGACAACCTTTACCCGGTCACCTGGTTTAGAGAGCCTTATTTTTTATTGGCAGCCATGATTTGTAGGATTTATGGTCTTCCAAAATGTTCTGTGTTTAAATCTGAGTGGGCTCTAGTAGCCCAGCATGTCCTAACAAATGGTGAGTCTTTTCCTTGGGCATCTATCTTGTCATTGGAACTTAAAACAACCATTCAATATTATCAGAAAGCTACTTCTTGGAAGAAGCCAAATTTCTTCTTTTCAGCTTTTATCATTGATGTGTTCTACACCAAGTTCCAATATCCTGATTTGGATGGAACTGGACTTTACCGACCCCTCCTGTACTTATTTATTATTCAACAATGTGGGATACCAATTATGAAACTATGTTCTATGAAATTTGTGGGCACTTCCTATGTAGTATCTATTTTACAATATTCAAAGAGGAAGCTCCTGCTTTTTCAGCTGAAGCCAGAACCTTCATTACCACAATGAGTGATTGGTATGTTGGTGAATCAATTTCTTACATCAGAATTTGGGGCAACAATACTATCCACATGTTTCCCAAGATAGTTCCTGATAGGTTGGTTATTGAAGAGGTTTCTTTCCAGACTGTCAGTGATGGTGTGTACAAAAAACTCGTTGGTCCTAAAAGGAAAGGCTGGCCTAAATTTCCTTTAACTCCACACCATGATCATTTACAATAAAGTCCAAGGCCCCACCATTGATCAGTAATGCTATGTTTTGGATTTAAATTGTCACCGATGGCATATCGGGGCATGCAGCATATGTATTATGTTGGTCATCATGTAAATATGCATCTATAATTAATTGAATGAACACAACCAGCTACGGTCGTGGAAACTAAATCGAAAGGGGCATGATTTTCACAAGGAGAAGGATGTGGGGGGATTGTCCAACTTTAGCCAATGGGGCCAAAATTCATGTTTTTTCTTACCTTGTTTATCCCAACCACTTTCATTGAATAATTGCTGCTGGTGGTTGAGGCAGTTAATTGCTTTGGGAGTGGGGTGGAAAGATTGTCAGTCCTCACCCACACGCACACTCCACCACAGCATTTGACTTCACCATGGAAGGAAAAATCTTCACTCACTCTTCACTCACGCAGACATTTTCTCTCTCTCCACGACTGTGCTGAAGGCTCATGCACTTCCAATTCGCGTCCTTCCTGTTGTTGTGCATCCACGGACAAAAACGGAGTTGTTCTTCCTCACGCAGGGCCTCCATTGTCTGTTCTTCCTCACACAGGACCTCCATTGTCTGTTCATTCCTCACGGGGTCTGATTTTTGCTCTCACGCACAGGAATTTCTAGGTTTTCCCACATTGTTCTTTTCCCTGCGAAATTGTGAATGCTGTGGCTATCGAAAGTCAGTATTTCTCTCTTCCTCTGCGTGGTCTTTATGTTTTTTCTCAGTGGTTCTGTTGCCCAGGACGGGCTGTATTCCCCACGTTTGCTGTGAGCTGTGCTCACTGATACTTTTCGGGATTGTTATTTTCCCACGTGGTTGGCTATGTTTCCGGGGTCTTCCTTACATCTTTGGGGCTGTTGTAATTTCGTTTGAAGAGTCATTTTGACCACGATAGGGCCAAGAATGACTCAGAAATTGTCTTCCATGTTTAAGCTGTGGCTGCTAAATTAATTGCCTAAGGGCAATGGTTGGTCTTCGGACTGTGAGAGGAGCAGGGAAGGGGGCTTAGTTTTGCTTGATAAACCTGGTGGTTGGAACCACACAAACAGAGCTACAGGGATGACCTTCTTCTCCATCACCCCTGAATAGCACTGGAAGGGAATGCAAGGCCTGAGGGAATGTGTAGCAGAGAAGGGATTGATTCCTTGTGTTGGGTGTGGATGGGTGTCTTAGAGGTCAGGCTAGATCTGGTGTAGGTGTCCTTGGCTCTGTAATGAGCTCACCAGCTTAGCATTGAGCCTTTTCCAACTCCTTGATGGCCTGATAAACCCAACTGTGTTGGCTTGGCTGTGTTTTGTATATCCTTGGCTATGTGTAAGCCAGCTAGTTCCCTTATTCCTTGGAGAATCATGCCCAGCTCGGGGGTGGCAGCGCTGCTAAGAGATTAAGGAGCACACTGGCCTATGGTTGGGTGGAACGTTGCAGCGACGTAGCTGGTTGCGGATCGAGTTCATCATAAGATAAGTGATTTTGTCCATTTTACTTCTGTAACTGTAAATTCTGTTAATGAAAATGATGAACATGTTAAATGAATGCTTGCTTAAATGTATGATTTTTTCGCTGTGCCTGATAGATGTTTGCATCTGTGCATGATAAATGTTCATGTGTGTATGTTTAAGCATTATGTTTTAGCAAATTTGTGAATGTACATCTTCATGGGGCTCTTAGCCCGAGTGATTGAAGCTTGTAGTTGCGTCCTCTTCACCAGTCGGAGGCATGGGGACGTGACAGCATGGTATCAGAGCCACAGGTTGGCAACAATGGGCCTCTATGGGCCAAGAAGATGCAATGACAGAAGCAGAATTGCCTTCTGCCTAACAGCAATCAGGAATTTGAGGACAGCAAAAATTTCAATAATTTTTCTAAGTGTTGACAGTCGGGTCATCGAAAGGTTAGAGGTTCCGACTTCCGATGTGGTGGAAGGTTTGACGGTTTCCCATCCGCCGTTGCGGCTGCAGGAAGGTTTCGGACGCCGATTCTATGGAAGAAGGAAGGGGAAATGGTTTGCACGTCCACCGTTGCAGAAGAAAGACCGTCGACAGCCGATGCGGTCAAAGAAAGACAAATTTTCAAAATTTGTCTAAGTGATGAAATCGTCGGAAGAAGAAGTGATAATTGTTCCGCCGTTACGGAAGAAAAAGCAGTTTCCAGTCCGCCGTTACAGAAGCCAAAGCCATTTGGCTTCTGATGTTGAAGGACTTTCGATGTTGCGGAAGAGAAAGCGGCTGACGTTCCACCGCTGCGGATGGAGAAACGATTCGACGCCCGACGAAAAATTCATCTGATTGCCGGCAGAGCAGAGGAAAAATCGCAAAAATTTTCTAAGTGTCCGCGGCTGATCGGAAGTATTCGGACTTTGGTGAGCCACCGTTGCAGAAGCCAAAGTCATTTGGCTTCTGATGCAAGAAGTCAGTCGATGACCGGAGTTAAAAATTTCTCCAAGTAAGAGCGGACGTCGGAAGGAGTCGGACTTTGGTGAGCCACCATTGCGGAAAGATTGGAGCTTCCGAGAAGCCGCTGTTGCGGAAGGAAGAAGGGTTCCGGGATTCGATTCAGCGGAAGGAATAGGGGAAGAGATCCGATTCTGTGCAAGGGGAAAATTTGAGCTTTCCATGAGATTTTTCCAGCAGATTTTAACTATTTCCCAGTGGGATTTTTGGATTGTTTCTCAGTGAGATTTCAGGGCTGAAAAGGAGAAAAGTGGCAACGATCTTATGCCCCAAATTGCGCGAAAACCAATTTTTTAAAAAAAAAAAAAAAAAAAAAACGAGGGCACTTTCCTCGACCCGAAGCCACAAGGGGGCAATCCCCCTTGACCCCCGTCGTCCCCTTCAGACAGTCATTCCTTGAGGAATAAAATTTTGTGTGTTTGGGCATTTGTAATTTTATGATTATTCCAAGGGAAGGTAAGTAATGTTGATTTGTATCAATGTATGCATCTAACAATTGTGCTATTAACATGTTTGCAGAATCATAGTCGCCTTCATGGGCAGTATTCCAAGTAGTGCAGTTTGGTAAGTAAGTTGTGGTTCAGTCATGAGAACCCATGATGGGTATGATGCTCGGGATTCCTATGAGCGAGCAGAAGATCCCGTGGGAGAAAATGTCCGTAATAGAAATGATGACGTTGAGTCTAATGGAAGGAGATTCCAAGAGACACCATCAGATGTTGCAGCTACTATGAGAAGCTTGATCAAAGCCCAGGAAGAGCAGCATCAGTTGAATGCTGCAATGTTGCAGAGTTTGACAGACTTGCAGAGAAAGATAGACTCTGGACGAGATACAGCAAGACCAGAAGGCAGTAAGAGCAGTACTAGGAGAAGGAGAAGAACTTCCAGTAGATCATCTGATTCTGAAGAATCTAGCGGGGATTCAAGTTCTTCTTCTCATAAAAGAAAAAGGAAGAGACACCATAGGGATCGCACTCAAGATGAATTTAAGAAAGCTAAACCTCCTACATTTGATGGTGAGGTAAATACTGGACAAGAGGCTGAAGCTTGGCTTCTTGGTATAAAGAAGTATTTTCAAGTGCATGACTATTCAGGAAACATGAAGGCAAGAATTGCCATATTCAATCTAAATGGAAGGGCATCCATTTGGTGGAAACACTTCAAGCAAGTAAAGAGGATCAGTGAAAGGAAACTGAAGTGGAAACAGTTCAAGAAGTATTTCAAGCAGAAATACCTCTCTGACAGGTATTATGATGACAAGATTAAGGAGTTCCATGAGCTGAGATTGGGACAATAGACCATGGAAGAGTATACTAATAAGTTTTTGGAGCTATTGAGGTATGTCCGGTACATCAGAGATGAAAAAGTAAAGGTCCAGCGTTTCCTGAGTGGATTACCTCAGTATTAAAAAGATAGAATTGAGTTCTATGAACCTAGAACTCTTGAAGAAGCGATAAGAAAGGCTAAGTATTGCTATGAGCAAAGCAAAGGTAAGCAAGATTTCCGTAAGGCATGTGAGGACAAGAAGAACGAGAAGTTTGACCAAAGAAAGAAAGGTTTCAAACCTTCTAATTTTAGGAACCAGCAGAAGCAGCCATCTCAAGCTACAAGTAAGCCAGCTAGAGTGGCAGGAGAAAGGCCTAAAGATCCACAACAAAACAGAGGACCACTTCAATGTTGGAAATGTGGAGAACCCCACATGCGCAGGAATTGCCCACTCGAGAATGAGAGTGCCAGGCCAGCTTATAACGTTCAAGAAGCAGAAACAATGGGTCAAATGGCAAGGGCAGTCCCTAGGATCTGTGCAGCACTGGAGGATCACCAGGCAGATCACCAATCAACTGTGGTTGAAGTAGCAGGTAAGATTGTTGAGCAATCTATTTCTATTTTGATTGACCCTGGTTCTGCTCATAGTTACATTACTCCTAGAGTAGTGGAAATTTGTGCTTTTAAGAAAATAAAGCATAGGAAGTCTTGGTTAGTTCAGCTAGCCACTAGAACTAAGAGAAAGGTTAGTGAAGTGGTAGAGAAATGTCCATTGGTCATGAATGGATTAGTCACGTGTGTAGATCTGAATGTTCTACCGCTTGGTTCCTATGATGTTCTCATTGGAATGGATTGGTTAGAAGCTTTCAGGGTGAAGCTTGATTGCTACAATAAGACTTTTGAATGCATGAATGAAGAAGGGAACCCAGTAGTTGTGAAGGGTATTCCAAAAGTGATTTCAGTATGGCAGGTTTCAGCTATGCAGTTAAAGAAGTTCTGTAGGAAGGGTTGCCAGTTGTATGCAGCTCAGGTGTTGGAGGAAACAAGAGATGAAACTCCTAGGTTGGAGGACTATCAGGTGTTACAGGAATTCGAGGATGTGTTTCCTGACGAGATTCCAAGGCTTCCTCCAAAGCGGGACATTGATTTCACAATTGAACTTGTGCCAGGAGCAGCACCAGTGTCCAAGGCACCCTACAGGATGAGTACACCGGAGATGCTAGAGTTGAAGATGCAACTGCAAGAGTTGTTGGAGAAGAAGTATATCCGACCGAGTGTGTCTCCGTGGGAAGCACCAGTTCTGTTTGTAAAGAAGAAGGATGGTACACTCAGGTTATGTATTGATTACAGACAGCTGAACAAGGTTATGGTGAAGAATAAATATCCTTTTCCTAGGATTGATGATCTCTTTGATCAAATGAGAGGAGCAAGGGTATTTTCCAATATTGACTTGAGGTCTGGTTACCATCAGGTGAGAATCAAGGATGAAGACATTCATAAGACAGCCTTCAGGACAAGGTATGGGCATTATGAGTTTGTAGTGGTACCATTTGGCCTCACAAATGCACTAGCTACATTTATGTGCCTTATGAATAGTGTCTTCAACAAATATTTGGACAAGTTTGTTCTTGTTTTCCTTGATGACATTCTTGTTTATTCTAAGAATGAGGTGGAGCATGAAGAGCATTTGAGATTGACATTGAGTTTGCTCAGGGAGCACCAGTTGTATGCAAAACTGAGCAAGTGTGACTTCTATAGAGATAGAATTCAGTATTTGGGTCACATTATTTCAGAGGAGGGTATATCCGTGGACCCTGAAAAGATTGAAGCCATTATGAATTGGCCTACTCCAAGAAATGTGACGGATGTAAGATCTTTTATGGGACTCGCAGGATACTACAGGAGATTCATTGAGGGATTCTCCAAAGTTGCACATGCCATCACTTCTTTGCAAAAGAAGGGGATGAAGTTAGAATGGACATCGAGGTGTGAAGAAAGCTTCCAGCGGTTGAAGAGTCTTCTCAACAGTGCACCAGTGTTGAAGGTTGCAGATCCAAAGAAAGATTTTGTGGTGTGTACCGATGCATGCGAACAAGGGCTTGGAGGAGTCCTTATGCAGGGCAACCACGTGATATGTTATGAGTCAAGAAAGTTGAAGGAGCATGAGAAGAACTATGCCACTCATGATCTAGAGCTTGCAGCCATAGTACATGCCCTCAAGATGTGGAGACATTACTTGATGGGCAGGAGATTTGAGCTCAAAACAGACCATTGTGGGTTGAAGTATCTATTTGATCAGCCTACTCCGAATGCTAGGAAAGCAAGATGGCTGGAGTTTTTATGTGAGTTTGATTTTGAAATCAAGCACATAAAGAGAAAAGAGAATAAGGTAGTTGATGCACTCAGTAGGAAGGTGCAGTAAATGCATGTGGCATCTCTTAGTATTTGCCAATCAGATTTGAGGCAGCAGATTGCTAGTCATGTTGCTGGAGATGAATTGTATGAGCAAGTAAAAGACAAATTGCAACAGCAAAGTCTTGAGAAGAGGTATGAGGGATATAAATTGGAAGAAGACGGACTTCTCTTTTATAAAGGCAGAATTTATATTCCAGATATAGCAGACTTGAGGAGAGTTGTTATGGATGAAATCCATCAAGCTCCGTATTCTGGTCACCCAGGATATCAAAAGATGATTGCTACGGCCAGGAAGCAGTACTTTTGGCCAGGTATGAAAAAGGACATGGCTGAATACATTTCAAGGTGTATGAAATGTCAACAGGTAAAGGTTGAGCATCAACACCCAGCAGGTTTGTTCCAGCCTTTGCCAGTTCCGGAATGGAAATGGGAAGTTATTTCCATGGATTTTATTACAGGATTGCCGATGACTTGGAGACAACATGATTCTATCATGGTCGTGGTAGGCAAGTTGACTAAGGCAGCACATTTTATACCGGTTAAGTCCACACATCAAATGGATGACATTGCGAAGATCTTCATGAAGGAGATTTTCAGATTGCATGGATTGCCGAAGGCAATAGTCTCTGATAGGGATGTCAAGTTCACTTCCAACTTTTGGAAGGGGTTGTTTGCATATTTGGGTACAGAGCTAAACTTCAACACTGCATACCATCCTCAGACAGATGATCAGACAGAGAGAGTTAATCAAGTGCTTGAATACATGCTTCGCATGTATGTAATGGACAAACCAACCAAGTGGGAAGATTACTTACACTTGGTAGAGTTTGCTTATAACAATGGACATCAAGCATCCTTGGGGATGAGTCCGTATGAAGCTTTGTATAGAAGAAGGTGTAGAACACCAGTGACTTGGGATAATCCAGTGAACAGGATTGTGCTTGGACCAGAGTTGCTCAAGGAAATGGAGCAAGAGGTTGTAAAGATCAGGTAGAATCTGAAAGCTACACAGGACATACATAAAATCTATGTGGATAAGCATAGGAGGAACAGGGAGTTTAGTGTTGGGGATCGTGTTTACCTCAGAGTGAGGGCAAGGAAGAGTTCCTTGAAGCTTGGAATTTGTGCCAAGTTGTCACCAAGATATTGTGGTCCATTTTAAGTGCTTGAAAGGATAGGGCCTGTTGCATATAGACTTGCATTTCCTGCTAGCACTAGGGCTCATAATGTTTTTCATGTTTCTTTGCTTAAGGGATATGTACATGATCCTAACCATGTGATAAATTGGGATGTGGTTCAAGTGGAACTCGAGGGAGAGTTCCGAATCGCGCCAATGCGCATCCTTGACAGGAAGGTCACAATGCTCCGGAACCGAGCCATAGGGCAGGTAAAGGTGTAATGGGAGCACTACGGGCCTGCAGAGGCTACATGGGAGCTAGAGGATGCCATGTGATTGGCACATCCATTTTTGTTCAATTCTGCGAAACACTGAGGTGATGCCAGTGTAACTTTTATTCAATTTTGTAAAGCACTGAGGACAGTGCTATTGAAGGGGGAGGGGAATGTCACGTCCCGGTCTTAACCCCGTTGCGTTAGATGTATATGATGTGTATATTGTAAATGATCATGGTGTGGAGTTAAAGGCCAAGGCCCTACCATTGATCAGTAATGCTATGTTTTGGATTTAAATTGTCACCGATGGCGTATCGGGGCATGCGGCATATGTATTATGTTGGTCATCATGTAAATATGCATCTATAATTAATTGAATGAACACAACCAGCTACGGTCATGGAAACTAAATCAAAAGGGGCATGATTTTCACAAGGAGAAGGATGTGGGGGAATTGTCCAACTTTAGCCAATGGGGCCAAAATCCATGTGTTTTCTTACCTTGTTTATCCCAACCACTTTCATTGAAGAATTGCTGCTGGTGGTTGAGGCAGTTAATTGCTTTGGGAGTGGGGTGGCAGGACTGTCAGTCCTCACCCACACGCACACTCCACCACAGCGTTTGAATTCACCATGGAAGGAAAAACCTTCACGCACTCTTCACTCACGCAGACATTTTCTCTCTCTCCACAACTGTGCTGAAGGCTCGCGCACTTCCAATTCACGTCCTTCCTGTTTTTGTGCATCCACGGACAAAAACGGAGCTGTTCTTCCTCACGCAGGGCCTCCATTGTCTGTTCTTCCTCACGCAGGGCCTCCATTGTCTGTTCATTCCTCACGGGGTCTGATTGTTCCTCTCACGCACAGGAATTTCTGGGTTTTCCCACATCGTTCTTTTCCCTGTGAAATTGGAGATGCTGTGGCTATCGAAAGTTAGTATTTCTCTCTTCCTCTGCGTGGTCTTTATGTTTTTTCTTAGTGGTTCGGTTGCCCAGGACGGGCTGTATTCCCCACGTTTGCTATGAGCTGTGCTCACTGATACTTTTCGGGATTGTTATTTTCCCACGTGGTTGGCTGTGTTGTCGGGGTCTTCCTTACATCTTTGGGGCTTTTGTAATTTTGTTTGAAGAGTCATTTTGGCCATGATAGGGCCAAGAATGACTCAGAAATTATCTTCCATGTTTAAGCTGTGGCAGCTAAATTAATTTCCTGAGGGCAATGGTTGGTCTTCGGACTGTGAGAGGAGCAGGGAAGGGGGCTTAGTTTTTCTTGATAAACGTGGTGGTTGGAACCACACAAACAGAGCTACAGGGCTGACCTTCTTCTCCATCACCCCTGAATAGCACTGGAAGGGAATGCAGGGCCTGAGGGACTATGTAGCAGAGAAGGGACCGATTCCTTATGTTGGGTGTGGATGGGTGTCTTAGAGGTCAGGCTAGATCTAGTGTAGGTGTCCTTGGCTCTGTAATGAGCTCACCAGCTTAGCATTGAGCCTTTTCCAACTCCTTGATGGCCTGATAAACCCAAATGTGTTGGCTTGGCTGTGTTTTGTATATCCTTGGCTATGTGTAAGCCTGCTAGTTCCCTTATTCCTTGGAGAATCATGCCCAGCTTGGGGGTGGCAGCCCTGCTGAGAGATTTAGGAGCATGCTGGCCTATGTTCAGGTGGAACGTTGCAGCGACGTAGCTGGTTGCAGATCGAGTTCATCATAAGATAAGTGATTTTTTCCATTTTACTTCTGCAACTGTAAATTCTGTTAATGAAAATGATGAACATGTTAAATGAATGCTTGCTTAAATGTATGATTTTTCCACTGTGCCTGATAGATGTTTGCATCTGTGCATGATAAATGTTCATGTGTGTATGTTTAAGCATTCTGTTTTAGCAAATTTGTGAATGTACATGTTCATGGGGCTCTTAGCCTGAGTGATTGAAGCTTGTAGTTGCATCCTCTTCGCCGGTCGGAGGCATGGGGACGTGACACCATTTCTCTTTTTTTTCATTATCAAATGCAGCTCCAAGAGCATTCACTGCTTTCTGAAAAATGTCTTCCCAAAAGGTACCTTTCTCATGGACCACCAAGAACAAGCCATCTCCCCCAGAAGGGAAGACATAATGCAGCAAGGGAGTGGGCCGATAATCCATATAAATAATGTGACAAGGTTGTTGATGTGCCTTTACAACCCAATCAGCAAACTCTTTTTCATTTGGCATAGTTGCAGAGAGAAATACGAATTAAGAATTTTTTTTTGGAGCCATTACAATGCTCTCTTCCCAGATCACACCCCTTTCTCTATCATGCATGTAATGTACTTCATCAAATATTATCCAAGCCACTTCCCGCGTCACCTCAGAACCCTTGTATTGCATGATCCGTAAAATTTCAGTTGTCATCACCAGGCAAGATGCATTTAGCGCAATTGTGACATCACCAGTCATCAGACCAACATCAGAAAACTCCTCGCTAAATTCTCTAAAAAATTTATTGCTAAGTGCCTTTATTGGGGAAGTGTAAATAACCCGTTGCTTATCTCGTAATGACATGGAAATGGCATATAATGTTGTTCATTAGCTATATTTTTTGACAGATCTTCTTGTCACACCTTCACCATAAACAATTGTAAGGGTTCGTAATGAAAAAGCTAGAAGATACGTGAATAACATGCGCAAGTACCTTTTACACAGAAATTTGGGGTTACAGATCATTTAGCACTTAAATTTTTGGAAAGATAGCTTACATTTTATTCAAAGGATCGACCTATTGGAGAAGAGGCTCTTGAAAAGGTGTTATGAGGAATAACAGTAAGTGAGACTGAATCTAGGGCATAAAACCCTAAAAAATGGGATTGTAAAGCGGGCATATGGAAAGGCAAAGTGGAGGCGCAACTGACAAAGGGAAAAACGTGCTTGAAGGAAACTATCGGAGGCATGGACTTAGGGCAGCAATGAATGGGTGCTTCCAACTTCATGAGAAAAAGTGGATGCAGGATGGTATGTAACTGCTCCACATGGGGATGAGGAGAAGGCCTAGGCACACCAAGTGCAGGCCTATCAAAATATGGCAGCACACTCAACGTAGAGAGAATCCAAATTCTTGGGGAAGTGCATCACTGATTTGGGTAATCAAGAGCACATGCAGTAAGGAATCGGCAGCGATGATGGATGCAGAAGCGTGGGTAGTATAAGTGTATAGTTAGGGTGGCAATGAATGGTTGATTTAGTGTGCAAGAAGGAGGGCATGTGGAGTAAGGCACTATTACAGGAGACGTCTTCAGAAAAACAAAATGAGCATTAGACCCAGATCACAACCATGGGGAGAGGCGTGCTAGCAAAGTCTAAGAAAAAACCAAAAAACCTAAAAACATGCAGCAAATAAATGTCCAACTAACAAGCAGAAAGTCGACAGTTAGGGTTTTAGGAAAAATGAGCATTAGATAGCGAAAAAAAATAAAATAAAAATTTAAAACCCAGGTTTTGGAGCGAACTACTCTGATACCAATTGATCTGACGTTCAGGGCGAGATCTCATAGCAAATATCAGAGGTGAGGCTAGGAGAGACACACCTCTCAACGGAGAAACCCAAAAAAACACTCAGACCTAAAACAGAATGAGAGACACAAGAATCACACACGAAAATTTGAATCCTTCATTAGGAGGCCAGATGCCTTTTTATAGAATTACAAAGGGACCTCATGGATGAGGCCAAAGAGCACACAATAAATGTTGTTCATTATTAATAATATATCTAAATACATTAAACATAATACTATATCTAATACATTAAACCAAGTACATTGAAACAAATACCAAAATGGGGAGGGTGGGCCTCCCATACAGACCAGAAACTTTAGCAAAATAACGGGTATGAAAGTTCCTGCAATACGCAATACGCAAATTGTGGGTTCCAGGTTGCGGAAACACACAATACCAATCAAAATTCAAACTACTTCCCGCAATTCCCAATCCGCAATTGCAGGTTGTGGGTTGTGGGATGAAAAATTGAGGTTATTAAAAAAAATGTCTCCACGCCTGCAATCCTTGCAGGTTGTGGGATGGAGAAATCCCAAATGTAAAACCAAGCTCCCACAATCTGCATTGCGGGTTGCGGGAAGAACACACTTTTAGGAAAAATCAGATCTTTCCGCAACTCACAAAAACACACAAAAAATGCATAAATTCTCAAAAAGTTAACTAAATTAAATCATGACAAAGACATAGAAACCATGGGAAACAGCATGGGAACCTCAAAAATGACTAAGGAATTTGAACATTACCTTTGCATATAAAAGTTGGGGCTCCCATGTTTTGGATAAAACAATGGATCTGTTTTAGCTACAACAGGGGATAATGTGGTTTTATGAACATTCATGCTCGCCTTATATTATGTATAACCTAAAGGTTTTATAAGCATTTGTCTAGCTATGGTGTATTTTAGAATGGACCTTTTTTCAATGCTTTTAGTTTTAAAATGCATTGCAATTCAATATAAATAAATAAAAAAGTGTTTCTTAAATGTGGATAGTCAAAAAGATTCTAATCATGCTCTATAGACATCTAATTAAGAATTGTAGCAATAGTTTTTCTTCTTGTTGGAAATCCCTTCATTTTTTATTTTTCCCGAAATTGTAGGAGTTTCTACTTGTTTTATTCTGAATCATGTGCTAGTTTTTGTTGTGAATTTTATTATTCTTATCACATGTTATGTCAAATTTTTATACTTTACATCACACTTTACACTTTTAGTCATTAATTTTATATTTCTCATAACATGCCATGCCAATTGCTAATTCACAATCACATGTCTAGTTATCCTACATAAAGCATCATTCTAAGGATCAAGGCACACACCACTGACATAAAATCTCTTTAATATTGGAATATAGCAGCAATGTCACACACAGCTTAGATGTCAAATCTCTTAAAGGTAGCTGATAAGTTTTCCCACGGGGTGAGACGATAAGTCCAAAAGAAAATATAAAATCTCACTATGATGGTATCATATATTTTTCTCAAAATGCTACTCCATATCATATGCTACAAAATTTGCATCAAGCACATACCCTACTCCCTTCATTTGTCTATACAAAATTTCAAACAATGCATATAATTTTTTCTACTTGAAAGTATGACCTATCCCCAACAACAAATCTATGCATACTATTTTTTACCTCAATCAATATAACCCATACCAACCAACCTTTGCATAAATTTTTAGCAGAGATACATATGCAGCAGCTTTCTTTGGCAAAATAAATTGGATTTTAAGCATGGTTGTATTTGGAAAAATAAATTGGATTTTAAGCATGACTATATTCAGATATTATTGTATTTTCTTATAATTACAAATGATATAATCCGGGTGTTAATATTGCTCATTTCCCCAATTCTTAAAGGGTGTTAGCTCAATGGAAGAGCACATGCCTTACAAGAATGAGGTTGGTGGTTTGATTCCTCCATGCCCTAATGATATTGTAATATTGGTATTTTTAATAAAAATATATTTTATTATTATTTATTATGGCTATAAGGGGGGTTTCAAACTGTCTTTGTATATTTCTACGAGGGGGGATTGAAACCGCCCTCATATGTCACTAAAACGGGGATACTAAATTTCCCTTGTATATTACAACGAGGGGGGTTCAAAACCTCTTATAGGTTTATATGAGGGGGGTTCATAATCACACTTGTTGACCTGTAAATGGGATTTTATGAGGGGGGTTTACAACTTCCCTGGTAGGTATATATGAAGGATTCAAAATAGCCTCGTAAGGTTTGTAAGATGGAGTTTTCAAACCGTGTCCATATGTTTCTATGAGAGGTTTTTAGAATCACCACCAGAGGTACCTCTAAGGGGGTTTGTAACTGCCCCTAAAGAATTGGAATAAGGAATTTTATGGGGGGTTTGAACTGCCCCCATAGGCGTCTACAAGATGGATTTAGAACCACCCCTAAAAGACACTTTTTTTGGGAGGTCAGGTAGAACCTCCCCCAAAAGTCACTATTAGCCTTGGTTTTGATCTCTTCCAGAACCGCCCTTAAAAGTCCAAACTTTTAGCATCGGTGCTATTGGGGAATTTTTGTTAGGAATTTTAGGGGGGGTATGGAATTACCCCTATAGTCATTTTAAGGGAGGGTTTCAAACCGCCCCTGCAAGTCACTTTTGAGGAGGGTTTAGAACTGCCCCAAAAGGGAACTTTTAGGGGGTCTTTTTATCTCATCCAAAACCACCCCTAAAATTCAAAACTTTTACAATCAGTGCTATTGGGGAGGTTTTTGTAAAGATCGCCTCTAAAGCCAGAAATTTCCACAAAAGTGAATTTTGGAGGTGGAAGACAACCCCTCCTAAAAGTCAAATTTGTTGAAGTGTTCCTTCTTGCCTTAAAACTGCACCAATGTCCTTCCCCAAGGTATCACATTCCACAATAAATATTTTTTTGAAATCAAACATGGTAAATACAAGAGTTGTACACTACTTTAAGTTTTACAAAATATTTGGTTGATTCTTTATACCGAGAGAATGACTCTTTTTTCAATTACCTTGTTAGAGGTGTTTCTATTTGAACATAATTCTTGACAAACTTGCGGTAGTAGCCTATCAATCCTAAGAGTCTTCTAATATTCTTCAAGGTTTTAGGAATTGGTCATTCCATTATAAATTCAATTTTGTTAAGGTCCACTTTGACACCTTCATAAGATATAATATAATCTAAATATTCCACTTCATGAACCCCAAAGGCACACATAGAAGGCCTAGCATATAACCAGTGCTCCTCCAATATTTTTACGACCATATGCCAACATGGTGTACATGCTCTTCCTAATATTTTATATAGATTAGTGTATCAACAAAAAATACTAACTTAAAAGTTATGAGCAAGGCTTTTAAAATATAAAAGGAAAATCAAAGGATGGAAAAAAAATATCATGATGACTTAGAACAGTTGGGTGTAAAGAGGTCAATATGGCCACAAGAATAGGGAAAAAAAATATTTCTTCCACCTACACCACACATGCTTTCAACAAAGGAGAAAGAGAATCTTTGTGGAGTTTTGTTCACATTAAAAGTTCCTGATGGGTATAGTTCAAACCATATAAATCATGTATCTATATTGGAAGAGCTCAAGTTTCATAGTATGAAAGTACATGGTTTCCATTTTCTCATGCAACAACTCCTTCCAATAACAGTGCACCAGGAGATACCAAAAGCAGTTCAAAACACTATTTGTAAGCGTTGCCTCATTTATAGGTGATTTTTTGCAAAAAAGGTGGATCCAACAGATCTTGATCAATTACAGGATGTTGTGGAAACATTTTGCTTACTCGGAAAATATTTCCCCGCTTTATTCTTTGATATAGTGGTACATCTGACTGTACACCTAGGGAGAGAGCTACGTTATTGTCAACCAATTGGATATCGATGGATATAACATTTTGAAAGGTCAGTAAAAATTGTCTAAGTGTACAAATCCACATAAATTCCAACATGTTATGTGCATATAATACATCACTAGCAAATATTTATTCATATTGTTGATTTGACTACAAATGTTGTGAGTTTTTTTCTAGGAACATGAAAGTTTCAAAAATTATGTGAAGAATGGGAACAGGCCCAAAGGTTGAGTAGTTGAAAACTAAATTATGGAGGAATCCATTAAATTTTGTGTTGGAAATGTCAAAGGTATGGAATATATTGAAAGCATGCCTAGCAGAACTGATGTTTGGGATGATGAACAAGGAGAGGTTGGTCAATATGAGAAGGCCTTATCTAATGGAACTTATATTGAATTGTATATTACTAGTTTGTTACAAGCCCACAGATGGGTCTTGCAAAACATAGAAGAAATTCAACCTTGGATACAGTAAGTAATAAGCACAAACTAATAAAATAATTTTTTATTATAATCTATCAAAATATTTTTGAACAAATGTTTATTGACATTACTTGAAATTAGGATGGACTTGACTGAAATTTCCAATAGAAACATCCAATCCCAAAAAGATGAAGTCTTATTACAAAATCTCCACAACCAACGATTTAGTGATTGGTTAAGAAAACAGGTAATGATATGTTTTTCATGTTAGAATTAATTAAACTTCATTGATAGAGATTATTATGATGTATGAAACTGATATTCTTTTAATCTATTTTGAAATTGCATGGTTTTCTAATGACATTTATAAATTTACATGTGGAAGGAAAATAATATATTTTTCATACCCTTAAATCGATGGCACGTGGCCAAGGAAATATGCAACTAAGTATGATGGCTACCTAATCAATGGGTGTAGATATCATGTTAAAAGCATAGACAATATCAGAGCCACCCAAAATAGTGGTGTGTGCGTAGATGCACAAACATTAATGAGATTGTGCAAAGGATAAAAATACCATACATCGAATGACAACATACTTTGGAGTGATCCAAGAAATAATCATATTGGAATACTATTTGGTGCAGTATCCACCGTTCAAATGTGATTGGATATATGTACACAAGAATAATGGAATGAAAGTTGATGAAATTGGTTTTAGCATGGTGAATCTAAAGAGATGCTTAAGTAAGGATGGAGTGCAAGATGGTCCATTTATTCTGGCATCACAAGCGAAACAAGTATTTTGTGTACAAGATCTAGTAGAGAATGATTGGTATGTAGTTTTGACATGCCCTCCAAAGGGACTAATAAATAGTAACAGATATGAGTTGGAGTATGAATATCTATAAAGTGTTGTATATTTTGAAGGGACAAAATGCAGAGATGATGAAGTTATAGATGATGGTGGCATGGATTATGTTCGACAAGATTGTGAGGGCACATGGTTGGATGTTGATAAATAAGTACCATTCATGATTTATTTATCCATTTTCATTTAAGTTGTATCTATGAAAAATTATAACTTAGATACTTACTTGCATTTTATTTTCATGCATATATTTTTTTTGTTTTTTCTACTTTTTATACATGGACATTTTATGTTTTATTGTGTTATGTCCCTTTAATTTATTTTACAGTAGATATATTGGGTGTGGGGATTTGAGAGTGATGTGAGGCGAGGGGAGGGTACAAATGAGCTTCAACCTTCACATGGTTGGCCTTGTTAAGTAGAGAATAATTTATTCTTGAAACCAATAGAATCTACTTCTATGCATGTTTATTTTACCTAGTTATTTTGATCATATAAAAATATTATTTTGTCATATTTTATGTAGGTCTTCATAGTGGCAAGGAATCTAATGAGAATTTGTATCATCCTCTAATTCATATATACAAGTTATCCCCATAGCGAATTTGTCAGTTATATATCTTATTGTTGTTTCATTTATTATAACATGTTGATTTCTTCATTTTAACAATTTTACTTGCCTATTTTCAAAACTGATATTAGTGCACATTTGTTGAAGGAAACAAATTTGCTTGCATGATGGCTATTGACCATGGGCATGTAATGTAATGAACAAAACTAGAACTATTTAATTACAATTTATTTATTACAACCAAAAGTATACCCTATTGATGGTGTAATAATAGATTTGTGTGGAAAATTTGTGTAAAGCATAGAGGAAAATGTCACATTTAGGGATATAATTGTCATGTGTCACATTTATTGATATTTCATACAATTAGATATCATCCTAAGGTGAAACACTAACTATTTAAAAAAGGTGTTATGTAAATCCACCCATCCTTGCAGTTGCATTTTTAATAAGGATTTTGAGCCAATGGATTTAATGTTGTCCTAACAAACAATATTGTTTGCATTATATCCTGGTAACTACCTTGATTAATAAATTTCTTCAAGAGTATCTGCAAAGGATACTGCTACTTGGCTTTCTGGTCTTCTTTCTCTTTCTTCTTCCAAGATCTAAAGGGGTCCATAGGTTTCCATGCTTTGAATTGCACTGGACCTTGGCGGTTGTTTCCTTGTTTCCTATGAAGAACAAATAATAGGTATTTTAGCAACCCCTTTTGACTTTATGACTGACAACATGTGGAAAAACTTATATGGGAAAGGAGAACTTGAACTATGACAAGAAGTGACTTCCACTTATTGAGCCATACCTGGCTATGATCTAACTAGATCTTTGTTTATGTATACTTCATGTATATGAGATGTGATCATGGCCCTTTTTATTCAAGATTTGCTTGGTTATTTTCTTCTTCATAGTTTCTCTACTCTCGTTGTATTTATTCTGTTAGTATGTCACTTGAAATTTCATCTCCGCCACTTCTATTTGTTGATGTATATGTAACTTCAGAATGTATTCTTATGTATTGTAACCCGATGTTTATTCCGGGATGTTTTCTATTATGTATTTGAGTCATGTTGTCATGCCCCGATGTTTCAATCAGGAGGATTAATAATGTAAACAAGTCTTGTCAAGTCATTGTGTAAGTCCCCACAGTTTCGGGGCACTTGAGTTATTATACACTAATTAAGGTGTAGGCTCGAGTAAGTAATTGTTGGTTGGGCCGACATGATTAAGTGCACTTCAAGTGAACGGAAGAATATAAATAGAGAGTGAGAGTCTCTCTATTTATCACTTCTACAAAACATCACTTACCCTCTCAAGTGTGGCGCACTAGTGAAGAAGGAAATATACTAGGACAAGAAGACTACTGCTATCGGGAGTGCATCTTACTGTTTTGGGGTCTTACATCTTGTGGTGATTCTATCTTTGAGGAAGTTGCGGGGTTTTCTCCATTTATGTTTTCCCCGATCAAAACTCTTTGTGTATCTTGTCTCTTATGAAGTGCTTATGTTTTATTGATGTGCTTGTTATTCTCTCAGTGAAAAGATCCTAACATAATGCTAACTTAAATGTTGAAAAACTAACATGGTATTAGAGCTAACCTGAGAAGAAGACACTGTGCAGCTACGGGAACTAGGGCTTCCTAGTTTGTGGATATTCCTCCACAGATTTTTAGCAAAAGTAAGGTGGAATTACTCTCCTCCCTAGGGCGCATCTTTCTGTCGAAATAGAATTCAATTCTGAGATTTTTTTAGTTTTGGACCTGTCACTGGGGTTGGAAATTAGGGCTTTTTACAGAAGAGGAATTTTTTAGTGAGCCCAGGCCTGAATTGATCTCCTCCCCAAAATCGAAGTTAGGGACAAATTTGAAGGCATTTGGGTGGACAGAACTCCGAAAAAGCAAAACCCTAGTTTGCTCCTGAACCAGCTCTGCGGGATTTCAGCTCAAGTTTCAGATCCAACATCTTGAACATGGTAAGATCTAAAATCTTTTGTATTTCCATTTGAGGTTCTTATTTAAATATGTCTCATCATACCAAGCTTGATGAAAAGCTTGAGGGGGCTGATAACTTCCGAGAATGGAAGTATAGGATCTCCCTGGTCCTAGAAGAGAATGAATTAGACTCCTACATTCATGAGGAGGTTCCTGTTCCAGAGGGAGATGAGGCAAAGGCCTTACATAAGAATAATATGGTTATGGAAAAGAGGATCATTGCTGATTCTATCAAGGATCATCTTATCCCACAGGTGTCCTCTCTCAAGACACCTAAAGCTATGTTTGATCCCCTAACCAAATTGTTTAAAGGAAAGAACATCAATCGAAAGATGACCCTGAGGAACCAGTTGAAGAATGTGAAGATTCAGAATGCAGAAACTATCCAGTCATACTTCACAAGGGTTTCTCAAATCAAGGAACTATTAGAAGCTGTTGATGAAGAAGTGGAAAATGCAAGGATTGTCATGACTACTTTGAATGGCCTCCCTAGGTCATGGGATGCTTTCATTCAAGGAATCTATGCCAGAAAGAAGTTAGTCAAATTCAGCAGACTATGGGAAGAATGCTCTCGAGAAGAAGCTCGGATAGCAGCTCGGGAAGAGAAGATGGGAAGTGAAGACCAAGCTCTTACAGTACGCTCCAAGTCTCACTCCAAGTCATCAAGAAAGAAAACTCATCATTCCAGAGGTAAGCCTTCTTACAAAGATAATCCTAGAAGAGATATGTCTAGGGTTATATGCTATACTTGTGATGAAGCAGGACACTTTGCAAAATATTTTCCTCACAAACAGAATATTGTAAAGAAGAGCAACAAAAGAAGACATCATGCTCATGCTGCAGAGGATGATGAACCATCCAGAAAGAGATCTAGATATGAAAGTGAAGATTCTTCAAGCGAGGATGAATATGTTCTGATATCAGCTCTCATAGGTAACATTACTCATGGAGGTGATGATTGGCTCATAGACAGTGGTGCTTCCAAACATATGACGGGATTCAAGGAATATTTTGTAAGACTGTCAGAACATGAATCACCTCACAAGGTGAAACTAGGAGATGACTATCAATATCCAATAAAAGGTAGTGGGGAATCTTCATACAAGCTAGACTCTGGTAAGTCTCTAACAATGAAAGAAGTGTTATTTGTGCCAGGACTGAAGAAGAATCTTCTATCCATTTCAGCATTAGATGCAAAAGGAATGCGGATGGCATTCGTAGATGGTCAAGTCATCATGTGGCCAAAAGGGAAGACTATCAATGATGCGGTAGTAATTGGAGAACAAGAAGGAGGCTTGTACAAATTCAAGGGTCATCCAGAACAAGTCTTGATCCATGACACAGTAGAGCCAAATGAGCTTTGGCATAGAAGACTTGCACATGTGCATTATAGAGCACCACCTATTGCAAGTAAAGTTGTCGAAGGTCTTCCAGAAATTCAAGCAAAACATGATGGGGTCTGCAAAGGATGTGCGAAAGGAAAGAATACAAAGAAGACATTTCCAAGCAGCGAAAGCAAAGCCAAAAGCATTATAGAAATCATCCACTCCGATGTATGCGGTCATATGTCATCAAAATCACTTAGCGGGTATGCATACTATGTTTCTTTTATTGATGATTTTTCTAGAAAGACATGGATTTATTTTATGAAGAACAAAGATGAAGTATTCAGCAAGTTCAAGGAATTCAAATCTTTGATCGAGAACCATACTGAAAACAAGATCAAGACCATTAGATCAGATAATGGTGGAGAATTCACTTCAAATGAATTCAAGGAGCTATGCAAAGAATCAGGGATTAAGAGGGAGTTGTCCACTCCTTATAATGCACAACAGAATGGGATTGCAGAACGGAAGAACAGAACTATCATGGAAGTTGCAAGAGCTATGCTTCATGATCAAGATTTACTTATGCATCTTTGGGATGACGCTGCAAGAACAGCGATATATGTACAAAACCGTACTCCACATAGAGTACTCGAGAACAAGACTCCTGAAGAAGTCTTCTTCGACAAGAAACCAGAAGTCAGCCATCTCAGAATATTCGGTTGTCCTGTGTACATACACATTCCAAAAGAGAAGAGAACAAAATTAGATCCTTCAAGAAGGAAGGGCATATTTGTGGGATACTCTGAAAGCTCAAAGGCCTACAGAATCTACTTCCCAGGATACAAGAAGATTGACATCAGCAGGGATGTGACATTTGATGAAGGCACAGCTTACAACAAATCCAGAGAGAGACCTGCTGAAGAACCTGAAGAAGCGGAAGCGGAAGTACCCAGAAGTCATGATACAGTCATGAACAAATAAGCTCAAGAAGAAGATCAAGAGTTCGAGGAACCACAAAGACCTATAGATCCACCTCTGGAGAAGAATCCTCATAAGAGGATACCTGCTTGGGTACGTGAACTTATCCAAGGTGTAGAAAGATATGGGGCTCCAGAAGAGAATCACATAGAAAGAAAGAGGACCAGATCTAATTCCGGGTATGTAGCTTTACTATGTGATTTCATTGATAAAGAACCTTCCAGTTATGAAGAAGCGGAAGATTAGAAAGAATGGAAGGATGCTATGATTGAAGAATATCAATCAATCATGAAGAATGATGTTTCAGATTTTGTCCCAAGACCAAAAGGGAAGTCAGTTGTCACTTCCAGATGGATCTACAAGATCAATCATGCTGCGGACGGTAGCATTGAAAAGTATAAGGCAATATTTGTAGCTCGAGGATTCTCTCAGAAAGAGGGAGTAGACTATGAAGAGACCTTTGCACCTGTAGCCAGATACACTTCCATCAGATCGGTACTTGCTCTGGCTGCCGTGACGAAGTGGAAGATACACCAGATGGATGTCAAGACTGCCTTCTTGAATGGTGTAGTAGAAGAGGAAGTATATGTAGAACAACCACTCAGTTTTGAGACACATGACAGAGAGTCTCATGTATGCAGATTGAAGAAAGCCCTGTATGGTTTGAAACAGGCACCCAGGACCTGGTACGGCAGGATTGACAGCTTTCTATCCAGTTTGGGCTTTACCTAAAGAAAAGCAGATTCCAACCTTTACTACAAGGTTGAAGATGGCAACCCAGTGATGCTCCTACTGTATGTAGATGATCTATTTGTAACTGGTACAGATGGGTTGATTGTTGATACGAAGAGAAAGCTTGCTATTGAGTTCGAGATGAAGGACTTGGGGATGATGCATTACTTTCTAGGCATGGAGGTGTGGCAAAGTACAGATGGAATCTTCCTTGGACAAGGGAAGTATGCAGTAGAGATCCTGAAGATATTTGGGATGATGGACTGCAAGGCTTTGGATACACCTATGGCATCGAACCTGAAGCTATTGAGTGATGCTTCATCAGAGTCGGTTGATGCTACGATGTATCGTCAGATGATTGGGTCATTGATGTACCTGACGAACACGAGACCAGACATTTGCTTTGTTGTGAACACCTTGAACCAGTACCTGACAGATCCGAGAAGTGTTCACCTGATTGCTGCAAAGCATATTCTGAGGTACCTGAAGGGTACAGTTGATTATGGGCTCAATAACGATGCGAATCAAAAGATTAACCTGGAAGGTTATGTTGATTCAAATTGGGCAGGTAGTGCCATCGACAGGAAGAGTACTTCAAGATGTTGCTTCAGTATGGGATCATGTGTGATCTCTTGGTTTAGCAGGAAGCAATCCTATGTGGCACTGAGTACAGCTGAAGCAGAGTATGTCGCGGCTTGTTCAGCTAGTTGTGAGGCAGTATGGCTGCGAAAGCTACTGTCTGATATATTTGATCTCCAGTTGGATATTACTTGTATACATTGTGACAACCAGAGTTGCGTGAAGTTGTCAGAGAATCCAGTGTTCCATGACAAGTCGAAGCATATCAAGATCAAGTATCACTATATCAGGGATATGGTGTAGAGAGGAGTAGTGAAGCTCCAGTATGTTGCGATGGAGGAATAGATAGCTGATGTATTGAAGAAGCCATTGGCTAGGCTGAAGTTCGAGTACTTCAGAGAAAGACTTGGTGTTCTCCAGATCAAAGTTCCTTCCAAGAGAAAGTGATGAGACCCATAGCCATTTTGTCATGGTGAGAGGATTTGGTTCCTTCCATGTCAAATATGAGTGCTGACTGCCATTCTGGGAATGGATGCACCTGGTCAGTTACCAAGAACACTCAGTCAGGGACTGAGAGAGCCATTCTGATGAGCAGGTCAGATGTAAGGGCTGAGCCATTATGTTCATGGCTAAAGGATTAAGTTCCTTCCATGGAATATGTGAGTGTTGGCCATTCTGTCGAGTAGGACAGATGTAAGGGCAACTGCCACTCTCAGGGAGA
>LPNX010588210.1:0-10879 GCA_001517045.1 Pseudotsuga menziesii
AGTTCCAATCCAGGGAGACCAGATTGAGCTCGGGGGTCCTGAGAAGTCGCTATTTGAGCGCTCTCCAGGAATTGGTAGGGAGGAACGGCCTCCCATTGCTGTTGTTTTCCACAGCAGTTTAACAGGTTTTTCATTCATATCTCTATTTTTCTTCTGTGCTTAAATAGATAAACAGAATGATTGTTAAGTATCTGGAAGAAATTGTTAGTATCTTGAACTGTTAGTGTAAAAACTTGTTAGTATTACCATGTTTTTCCACACCTGATATCATCAGGTAGTACTCTAGCATGGTAGCTCAAGATTAGAAGAAGTAATCTCCTAAACTGAGTTCCCTAGTTTATTCTAGTTTTATTATAAATGTCTTACTGTGTAAATTTTATTTAAGTTGTCTCATTTGTAGTTTTCACTTGAATCTGAATTGTATTCTGTTCTCTGGAAAAGAATTAACAGTGCATGAAAAGAAAGACTAAGTATACTGGAAATATAAGATACATTCGTTTCTTTTCTGTGTAAAGTAAATGCATTTCAGTTTAAGATTTAGATATTATCAGTAGGGTTTGGTATTTTTTTTACATTATAATAAAAGAAACCAGAAGTTCTGCATATCAGTATTGCTACCAGAACTACAGCATACTTTATGAATGTTCATTTTTTTTTTTAAAGAATAAACTTTATTTTATATAGAAGTGTTTTAATCGAAGTTATTAATAGTATACCTAAATATTAAACAAAATGAAAGAGATCTTAAATTCAAGATCAGAAATAACACATTATATTAATAATATTCTTATTTACATCTACAAAATAATAAATTCTAAAGTAACTATATTTATAGAATATAAAATAAAACATGATGTTATATATATATATGTAATAAATGATTAGATAATATTTATAAATAAACTATTTAATATGATATCATGCAGAATAGAGACAGTATATAATTATATTCTAGATTCTAGAATAGGTTTTATATAAGTAAAGATATTTATGAACCTAAATTAAACCCAAGATTAACAGGATGGAATGTTTGTATAATTTTAATTATTATAAATTATAACAATATTTCCTAACTATAGATTTAGGTTTATAAACCCTACATAAGATAAATTATATAATTATAGTAACGAAAACATAAAAATTGGACCTTATAACCTTGTTTTTTATTTCATTCTGTATATTACTTATATATATATAAAGCACAAGATAAATAAACAAATAAGACATGTTTAAATATAAATATATATATATATATAAAATAGAAATTTGAATGTAAAGTACAGAATGCTCCATCATGGAGTTGAATCATTATAAAAAAAATATATAAATATAAATAAATTTTAAATAAACCATTTCAAATACTCACAGTCAAAGTTATTAAAAGAAATGTAATTAAATATTTCTTTCCAAGAACTATACAGTACAGCAAGGAAATAAAACCATTACACACATTATTTTAATACTTAGAAATTTAATTACCAAAACATTTAATAACTGTCACTGTAAATGCAAGGCCAAAAGCCTATTTAAATAACCATAACGAACTGTAATAATCAAGGCTCGAAGCCTATCTGTGTTCTTTTCACATTTAATTAACTCAAAGGCTTAAAGCCTGTAACCCTGTCTTAAAAACCAAAACATACAAGTAAAATAACAGTTTACAACCACGGCCGTAGCCGGTTAAGCTCTTAAAGAGCTAGGGTTTAACCCAAAATCAAAACAGTACATCTACCAACCCTCGCCTTAACATTTTACAAATAGAACTTAAAACACAGTCTCGGCCTGGAGCCGTAACCTTTCCTTCACAGAGATAAACCCTAGTGAAGCATGAAGTATTCGACAGATAGGCGAAGAGCGAGGAAACCAAGAAAAAACTGATTTGCACCTGTTAACAAACAGCATGGAGACGGACATCGAAGGACCGGGCTTACCAGGAAGCGCCGAGCCAAGTCTTCTGTGCACAGCAGCTACTATCTCGAAGGGTAAGTCTGCCGTTGAAGGACAAACACTTTTGGAAGGCAAACCTGCCAACAACAAATGAATTTCATTATATAACCCTAACAGTTACATAACGACAGTTTTAAATTAAAATACATACTGTAAATTGAAATTGCTTACCTGCAAAGATTCTAGCAGTAAGCAGACTGGAACCCTTTCCTCCCAAGAGAATCGAACAGCCCTCAACCGGGTCCACGAAATAACATTACAGCACAGCCTGCAAGGAGTCAACGAAGCCCACGAAGGAGCTACACAAAACAGCCACAAAGAGCAGTGCAATAACAACCTGCAAAGGAACAATACAACGCTGCTACGAAGGAGCAGTGTAATAACAGCCACCAGGGAGAAATGCAATAAAGCCCACGAAGGAGCTACACAGAACAGCCACAAAGAACAGTGCAATAACAACCCGCAAAGGAACAATACAACGCTGCTACGAAGGAGCAGTGTAGTAACATCCAAGGGAGAAATGTAACGAATCCCACAAAGGGTAACCCAACTCAGCCCACGCAGGAGCACAATGAAGGCGGTCACACACAGGGCAGTCACCCAGCGAAATCGACCAGCAAGAACCACTAGGGTTGACAGAGGAGAGCTCAAATCCTGCAGGCGAAATAAAGAAAAGACTGAAGCGTTTTGGAGGCAAGTCAATTATATTTCCCAATGCATGGCGAGGAGACAGCCACGTATCCCTTAAATTTATGCCAACCAGTGGGTCGATCCCTAATGTTTCGAATCTCCTTGTGATTGCCAACAAAATCATTTCGGGAATGTTCCATATAATAGCCTTGCCAACTTAGGAGCAGTGTAATAACAGCCACCATGGAGAAATGCAATAAAGCCCACGAAGGAGCTACACAGAACAGCCACAAAGAACAGTGCAATAACAACCCGCAAAGGAACAATACAACGCTGCTACGAAGGAGCAGTGTAGTAACAGCCAAGGGAGAAATGTAACGAAGCCCACAAAGGGTAACCCAACTCAGCCCACGCAGGAGCACAACGAAGGCGGTCACACACAGGGCAGTCACCCAGCGAAATCGACCAGCAAGAACCACTAGGGTTGACAGAGGAGAGCTCAAAGCCCGCAGGAGAAATAAATAAAATACTGAAGCGTTTTGGAGGCAAGTCAATTATATTGCCCAATGCATGGCGAGGAGATAGCCACGTATCCCTTAAATTTTTGCCAACCAGTGGGTCGATCCCTAATGTTTCGAATCTCCTTGTAATTTCCAACAAAATCATTTCGGGAATGTTCCATATAATAGCCTTGCCAACTTAATCATAGTGTCGAAGGTGCTATATATCATTACCCCTCAACCTTGACCTGCATAAGGTCAAACATCCCAACGTTAATATTATTACATGAAAACAAATATTAAATTGAATTATGTATAACCATATCTCGTGTTATATCAACCATCGTGTAATATATTATTACATTGAAATATGAATTTAAACTATACCCTATTTTAATATGTAAACCATAATATATATAGTTTATATTCAATAAGCATTATAACTTTGGAGTAATGGCTAGTAATGTTAAAGCCAAGTATTCCTCATACTAAAATCATGACTACAAGGATGACTGGTTATTGTCAAGTCTAGTTTAGTAAATAGATCATAAAAGTTACTTGGGAGACCTCACTTGAGGTTAGTTCATTGATTATAGCATAATCAATGAACTCAATTTACAAGACTAATGATAACTGATGGTAAAATTATAGTCGCATAATTTAAACAGTTTATACCTTACGATCAATTACCATAACGTAATAACGTTAACAAGGAGCCTAGCCATGTTTTTTCTTGTTAAGTGCTATTATGATTTATGAGTTATTCTCTCAAGGAATGACCATGTGCGACATGGGAAATAGTTCGTATCATGAATTATATCTTTATAAATGTCCTTGTCTATAATTATCCAAGAACTCTGTTGGTTTACATGAATGGAACTGGTGATAATAATCATCCAAATAAAGGGACGACATTTCAAAAACTGTAATGGCCTCTTGTCAACCTTTGAATTTCACTAATGAACTTTATCCTCATAGCTGTTACTAGTACTAGAAATTTCAATAATTTTTATAGACAGTATTGAAAAAGAAAATATATATAAACTGTTATCATTATCTCTGAATATCTTTTCAATTGAAGAGTTCATAGATATATTGGGAAATGATAATTCTTATCTCTAGTGTATTTAAACCTTTATCATCATATTTTGTTTTATATCAAACATGAAATAAAGGAGGCTGTACCTGTAGAAGATGAATAGTCCGTTCAACATACATTTAGTTCTCTACTGAAAGCACTTGAAACAGCATATGATTTATTTTACTCTAGAATGATCTGTTAGCAGCAATCCCAAAAACTTTACCTGTCAATCTGTAAGATAAAGGAAAACTGTGTGTGTTAGCTTTACAGCTAAGTAAGCCCAGTCTAACGTAGTTTATCCACATGCTGTTGCAAACAGAAAACAATTAGAAAACTGAAGAAAGATAAACTCAACTAACATTCCAACCAAGTAATAATCTTACAGTTACAAAGTAAATAGCATTAACTAAATAGTATTTAACGATTGTGTTAACATACAATTATGCTATTTAAAAAAATTTAAAATTTGTGAAAATTTTGGGGTTTTGACACTTCCATGCACCTTATGCCCAAGATCTATATTGAATATGGAGCCTTCACACACCATCGGTCCAAGTTGCAGAAGTTCTACCTTGTCTCCAATAGAAAATGTAGAAGAGATATTTTCACTTGTACACCAAATTAAAAAATCCTAGTGTTTACTCAAAAAAAAGATTCAATGTAATATCAACATATGCTTCAAGATTTTGATTTACCTCTATTGTGCCTCAAATTCATGATCTTCCATGGATGTATGTCCCCTTCATCAACATCTTCCACAATCAAATGTGGTTGAGTGACATCAATTATCAAAACCATAGCATAGCTTGCATTATCCCTTTCTCCCCCATAATAAGTTTCAGTCTTTGTATAATCAACCCTTCCTAGCCCAATAACTTGACCATTAATTAGGAGGTCAGCATAGTCTCCTATTGTCAAAATTATATCTTCCATTGTATCTCCTTTCGATTCTGTATCACAACATTGAATTGTAATTTGCAAATAAGGTTAAACCATGTAAAGTATGCTCTTAAATTTTAGCAAAAGTGCAACCTTCAACAAAGTAATATAGCTGCAAAATTTTTAAAAATTATGGCAATAGTTTTGTTCGCAAAGAAACAATGTTCCCCACCATTTAGTGGACACCATGAAAATAGACTTTACATATAAATCACACACAATATATATATATATATATATATATATATATATATATATATATATATGAATACTTGACCGTTCTAAATTCAAGTAGTATGAGAGAAAGACATATATCCACTCATATAAAACCACCAAATGCTTGACACATGGGAAACATGGAAATATCCTAATGAAAAAGGAACATGCATGCTCTTTGATGTTTTCCATGTTATCAGTTCAAGAAACCTAAACGTGTCACATGAGTGTAAGGATTGTTGGAGAGAATGTCATTGTAAGAGGAATGTATGGGTTGATGTGAAGGAAAAATCATTGGTACATAGTGAGTAAAGAGATCGAGTAGCTTGAAAACATAATATCTACTTGATTGAGAAATATATTCACTACAAATGAGACAAACTAACATTGCAAGGTGTATGAATGTTAGGTTTCATATGATAGTTTTTTTTCTAGCATAAACACATTGTCATCAAAGCTATCATATGTTGGCTTTCATATAGTAGTTTTCCTTCTAGCACAACCACATTGTCACCAAAGCTAATGCTTGTTAACTTTCATATGGTAGTTTTACTTCTAGCACAACCACATTGTCATCAAAGCTAGCGTGTCATCTTTCATATGGTAGTTTTTCTAGTAGCATGAATAAGATGTAACACACATTGGCTCCTATTCTAACAATAACATGAAATCTAACGCATGTTGGCTTTCTTTATAACAACAACATTGCACAATGTTTGAAAGCTAACTAGGTTTCGTTCTAACAACAACATGCAATATAACTCATGTTAGCTTTCATTCTAATAACACGAAATATAATGCATGTTAGATTTTCTTCTAACAAGAACATTGCACGATGTATGAAAGCTAACAGATGTTAGCTTTCTTTCTAACAACAATATGAAATATAACATATGTTAGATTTCTTTCGAATACAATATTGGACGGTCAATGAAATATAACACATGTTCTAGTTTTCCTTCTACTAACAACATTGCACGGTGCATGAAAACCAATGCGTGTTAGATTTGAAACAGTAGTTTAAGCTAAAGCGTGTTAGCTTTCATATGGTAGTTTTCCTTTAAGCACCATGAAGGAGATCTAACTCATGGTAGTTTTTCCTTCTTGCAACAATATGAAATTTAACGCATATTAATTTTCCTTCTAATACAATATTGCATGGAAATGAAAGCTAACGTGTGTTAGCGTTACTTCTACCAACATTGCATGGTTTATGAATGTTAGGTTTCATATGATAGTTTTCCTTCCATCATAACCACATTGTCATCAAAGCTAGAAAAACCACACTGTCACCAAAGATAATGCTTGTTAACTTTCATATGGTAGTTCTACTTCTAACACAACCACATTGTCATCAAAGCTAATCCATTTAACTTTCATATGGTAGTTTTTCAATAGCATGAAGGAAATCTAACACATGTTGGCTTTCCTTCTAAAAATAACATGAAATCTAACGCATGCTTGTTTTTCTTTAACAACAACATTGCACGGTGTATGAAAGCTAACTAGCTTTTGTTCTAACAACAACATGAAATCTAACTCATGTTAGTTTTCCTTCTAACAGCACGAAATCTAACGCATGTTAGATTTTCTTCTAATAACAACATTGTACGGTGTATGAAAGCTAACACGTGTTAGTTTTCCTTCTACTAACAACATTGAACGGTGCATGAAAGCTAACATATACTAGATTTGAAATGATAATCTAAGCTAAAGTGTGTTAGCTTCCATATGGTAGTTTTCATTTTAGCACCATGAAGGAGATCTAACGCATCTTATCTTTTGTTTTGAAAAAAACATGGAATCTAACTCATGTTAGCTTTCCTTCTAACAACAACATGAAATATAATGCATGTTAGCTTTCTTTGTAATAACAATATTCCACGGTCAATCAAAGTTAACGTGTGTTATTTTTTCTTCTAACAACAGCATTGCATAGTGAATGAAAGCTAATGAGTGTTAGATTTCATATGATAGTTTTCCTTCTAGCACAACCACATTGTCATCAAAGCTAATGTGTCTTAGCTTTCATATGGTAGTTTTCCTTCTAGCGCAACCACATTGTAACCAAAGCTAGCGTGTGTTAGCTTTCATATGGTAGTTTTTCTTCTAGCACCATGAAGGAGATCTACATACGGTAGTTTTTCTTCTAACACAACCACATTGTTATCAAAGCTAATGTGTGTTATCTTTCATATGGTAGTTTTTCTTCTAGCACCATGAAGGATATCTAACACATGTTAGGTTTCCTTATAACAACAACATTGCATGGAGTATGAAAGATAACAAGCTTTCATTCCAACAACAACATGAAAACTAACTCATGTTAACTTTCATTTTAATAACAACACGAAATCTAACACATGTTAGCTTTGCTTATAACAACAACATTACATGGTGTATGAAAGCTAACACGTGTTAGCTATCCTTCTAACAATAATATGAAGTCTAACATATGTTAAGATTTCCTTTGAATGAAAATAATGCACGGTCAATGAAGGCTAATTCGTTTTAGATTTCCTTCTAACAACAATATTGCACAATGAATGAAATCTAGCAGGTGTTAGCTTTCAAAGGGTAGTTTTATTTCTAGTACAATCACATTGTCATCAAAGCTAACATGTGATAGATTTAATATGGTAGTTTTTCATTCTAACAACATGAAATCTAACTCATGTTACCTTTCCTTCTAACAACAACATGAACACTAATGCATGTTAGCTTTCATTCTAACAACATGAAATATAACTCATGTTACCTTTCCTTCTAACAACAACATGAGTGACTCATGCATGTTAAATTTCCTTCTAATAAAAATATTGCAAGGTCAATGAAAGCTAACTCATGTTAGCTTTTCTTCTAATGACATCATGAAATCTAGTGCATGTTAGCTTTCCTTATAATAACAATATTCTAGGGGAAATGAAATATAACGTGTGTTAGCTTTCTTTCTACCAACAACATTACATAGTGAATGAAATATAATGGGTCTTTGCTTTCATATGATAGTTTTATTTCTAGCACAACCACATTGCCATCAAAGCTAACATGTCTTAGCTTTCATATGGCAGTTTTCTTTCTAGCACAACCACATTGTAACAAAAGTTAATGTGTGTTAGCTTTCATATGGTAGCTTTTCTTCTAGCACAACCACATTGTTATCAAAGCTAATGGGTGTTAGGTTTCATATGATAGTTTTCCTTCCAACACAATGACATTGTCATCAAAGCTATTGTGTGTTAGCTTTCATATGGTAGTTTTTCCTCTAGCACAACCACATTGTCACCAAATCTAACATATGTTAGCTTTCATATGGTGTTTTCCTTCTAGCACAATCACATTCTTATCAATAGCTAACGTGTGTTAGCTTTCACATGGTAGTTTTTCTCCTAGAACCTTGAAGAAAATCTAACGCATGTTAGTTTTCATTCTAGCAATAAAATAAAATCTAACTGATGTTAGCTTTCCTTCTAACAACAACACGAAATCTAACACATGTAAGTTTTCCTTTTAACAACAACATTGCACATTGTATGGAAGTTAACTAGCTTTTATTCTAACAACAACATGAACTCTAGCTCATGCAGCTTTCATTCTAACAACATGAAATCTAGCGCATGTTAGCTTTGCTTCTAACAACAACATTGCACGGTGTATGAAAGCTAAAGCGTGTTAGATTTCCTTCTAACAACAATATGAAATCTAACATATGTTAGATTTCCTTCGAATGACAATATTGTAGGACCAATGAAATCTAACGTGTGTTAGATTTACTTCTAACAACAATATTGCATGGTGAATGAAATCTAATAGGTGTTAGCTTTCAAAGGGTAGATTTCTTTCTGGCACAATCACATTGTCATCAAAGCAAACATGTGATAGATTTTATATGGTATTTTTTCTTCTAGTACCATGAAGGAGATCTAACACAGTTAGCTTTCGTTCTAACAACATGAAATCTAACTCATGTTTCATTTCATTCTAACAACAACATGAAATTTAATGCATGTTAGCTTTCCTTCTAATAACAATATTGCAAGTTCAATGAAAGATAGTATGGTGAATGAAAGCTAAGGGGTGTTAGCTTTCATATGGTAGTTTTCCTTATACTGCAACCACATTGTCCTCAAAGCTAACGTATGTTAGCTTTCATATGGTAGTTTTCCTTCTAGCATAATCACATTGTCATCAAAGCTAACGTGTACTAGCTTCCATAAAGTAGTTTTCCTTCTAGCATAACCACATTGTCACCAAAGCCAATGCTTTTTAACTTTCATATGGTATTTTTTCTTCTAGCACAAGCAGATTGTCATCAAAGCTAAAGCATGGTAGCTTTCATATAGTAGTTTTTCTTCTAGCATCATGAATAAGATCTATCGCATGTTAGCTTTTGTTCTAACAACAATATGAAAACTAACTCATGTTAGTTTTCCTTCTAACAACAACATGAAATGTAGCGCATGTTAGCTTTCCTTCTAACAACGACATTGTATGGTGAAAGAAAGCTAACACGTTTCAGCTTTCCTTTTAACAAGAATATGAAATGTAAGATGTGTTAGCTTTCCTTCTAACAAGAATATGAAATGTAAGATGTGTTAGATTTATTTCTAATAACAATAAGGTATGGTCAATGAAATCTAACATGTGTTATCTTTCCTTCTAACAGCAACATTGCACGGTGAATAAAAGCTAATGGTTGTTAGCTTTCATATGGTATTTTTCCTTCTACCGCAAGCACATTGTCCTCAAAGCTAACATGTGTTAGCTTTCATATGGTAGTTTTCCTTCTAGAACAACCGTAATGTCACCAAAGGTAGTGTGTGTTAGCTTTCATATGAATGCTGACGTAGTTTTCCTTCTAGCACAACCACAATGTCACCAAAGGTAGTGTTTGTTAGCTTTCATATGAATGCTAACGTAGTTTTCCTTATAGCACCATGAAGGAGTTCTAACGCATGTTAGCTTTCCTTCTAACAACAACATTGCACAATCAATGAAAGCTAACACATGTTAGCTTTCATATGGCAGTTTTCTTATAGCACCATTAATGAAAGCTAACCAACCTAAGATACGATAGAAGTTTATGAATATGCACTTATCATTAATATAAGTATCAATGATTGCGACTAACAAAATATCTGCTAGAGATATGTTGTTTGATATGTTGCTAGAGAACCAATAAGCTATTGATCTGACGAGTGTAACTATGGGTAAGACAACGAAAAGCTTATTACTCTTGGGTTGAGATAGAAAAAGGATCTTTGGTCTCTACATGTGGAAAAAAATTATATTGCAACTAAACATTATGTGGATAAGGTATTTTACTATCAAATTGTACATAATTTTATTGAAAATTGGATTCTAGACTTGGTGTATGCAATCCTGCTTGCAAGTTCTCTTCATTACTGTTTGGCTAGGGTATAAATTATGATTATTCCCATTAAATAAAAATACACACAAATTAATGTTGATGTATATGTAACTTCGGAATGTATTCTTCTATGTATTTCATATATTGTAACCCGATGTTTATTTCGGGATGTTTCTATTATGTATTTGAGTCATG
>LPNX010588213.1:6510-25898 GCA_001517045.1 Pseudotsuga menziesii
TATGTTTTGAACTTTATTTGACTAGGTCTATAAAATGCACGCCTAGCCCTCATTGTTTAGTATTTTTTAGTGATCTCAGTTGGATATGGTGTTTTTTATTGTTTTACACCTTCTTGTACTTCTATTTTTATAATCATGGCTAAAAACATGACTGTTGTGCAAAAACATTGCAAGGCTGCCTTGCAAATGTGAAATGCCCACTTAGTCCACTAAAATGCAAGCATAAGTTCCATCCTTAGTATTTTTAACTGGCTTAAGTTGGAGAATATATGTTTCTTCTTCCCATGTTCTTACACATGTCCAAATATGTCTCATAATATTTGCATGAAGACCAGATATGTCTCAAAACATTTGCATGAGGATCTTGTAGCGGGCCCATAGCCTCAAAATACTATTCTATTTATATCATACTATATGTATTATACATGTATTACTTATCATAATTTATAAGTATCATGGTCATAATTGAAAAGAATGTCTAAATTCACAATTTTGTTTTGTAAAAGCAGAATGTAAATATGTAAAAATGGGCTTAGAAAAATGTTTGCCATAATGTTTATAGAGCTGATTTTAAAAACCTAATGCCATATACCTGGAGCTATATATACTATGGAAAAAAACCTCCTTCACAATTTTTAAAATATATTTATTTTGTGTACAATAAAGTTTTGAAAATTGCAATTTTTCTATTTTGAACTTTATTTGACTAGGTCTGTAAAATGCACGCCTAGCCCTCATTGTTTGGTATTTTTGAGTGATCTCAGTTGGATATGGTGTTTTTTATTGTTTTAGACCTTCTTGTATTTCTATCTTTCTAATCTTGGCTAAAAACATTGCAAGGCTTCCTTGTAAATGTGAAATGCCCGCGTTGTCCACTAAAATGCAAGCATAAGTTCCATCATTATGTATTTTTAAGTGGCTTAAGTTGGATAATATATGTTTCTTCCTCCCATGTTCTTACACATGTCCAAATATGTCTCATAATATTTGCATGAAGTCTAGATATGTCTCATAACATTTGTATGAGGATCTTGTAGTGGGCCCACACCCTCAAGATAGTATTCTATTTATATCATACTATATGTATTATACATATATGACTTATCATAATATATAAGTAGCATGGTCATAATTGAAAAGAATGTCTAAATTCACAATTTTGTTTTGTAAAAGCAGAGTGTAAATCTGTAAAAATGGGCTTCGAAAAATGCCCACCATAATGTTTATAGAGGTGATTTTCAAAACCTTAAGCCATATACCTAGAGCCATATATACTATGGACAAAAACCTTCTTCATAATTTTTAAAATATGTTTATTTTGTGTACAATAAAGTTTTGAAAATTGCATTTTTTCTGTTTTGAACTTTATTTGACTAGGTCTGTAAAATGCACGCCTAGCCCTCATTGTTTAGTATTTTTGGGTGATCTGAGTTGGATATGGTGTTTTTTATTGTTTTACACCTTCTTGTACTTCTATTTTTCTAATCTTGGCTAAAAACATTTCTGCTATGCAAAAACATTGCAAGGCTGCCTTGTAAATGTGAAATGCCCGCTTAGTCCACTAAAATGCAAGAATAAGTTCCATCCTTAGGTATTTTTAAGTGGCTTAAGTTGGAAAATATATGTTTCCTCCTCCCATGTTCTTGTACTTTTCCATATTTTCTTTTTGAGCCATAAAAAGTAATTTTTATACAAAAAAACTATATTTTGTATTAATGTTGATTATTTTGTTGATTTTGCAGAATAACTCATCAATGGATCATTCGAACCAGTCATCTCAACAAAATATTCCTCAAAAAAGAGGTCGATGCAAGGAAGTAGAATTGAATAATATTCCAATTTCACCCCCACATGATATTTTCCTTCAATTCGCTCCTGCTAGGGGTAAAAAAGATGCTATTCATGCTGTCTGTCAACAATGTCAAGCACTTACAGATCAGAACTCCATACCAGAAAATAATACTACGAATTTCCATCAAAAAATAGGCAATCATGCAAAAATTGTTGAAATTAGATGTCCTGTATGCAATGTGTGACAAACAACAATGATTGTCAACAACCTAGGCATCCTTTGACTCCTATTACAATCAATGGAAATGGTAATGTACAAGATATGACTCTTGACCATACTATTAATTCTAATTCACATAATGTGGTCCGAAATGTCCCTTAAATATCAACTATTGATGATGCTGCCATTACAAATAATTTCTATCAAAGTATAGAATGTTTTTATACTCGACAACTGAGGTTTCCTTTGTCTCCAGTTACGGTTGAAGGGAATGAAAGTGTACTCTTACCCAGTGGACAACAATTTGAACATGCATCCCTTGAGAAGTTGGATACAACTAGAATTCATGAAACAGTTGAAAGAACTACATTTCATGAACAAATGGATAGAAATGCACCTAAAAAAAATCAAAATTCTGCAAATGCATAAGCTTTAGTAGAAATGACTGAAGAACAAATGGATATAAATGAACCTACAGAAAATCAAAATTCTGCAGATGTATAGGCTTCAGTACAAATGCATGAAGGATAAATGGATAGAAATGCAACTATAGAAAATCAAAATTCTGCAGATGTACAAACTTCAGTACAAATACCTGAAAGACAAATGGATAGAAATGCAACTACATAAAATCAAAATTGTGCAGATGTAGAAGCTTCAGTAGAAATGATAGAAGGACAAATGGATAGAAATGCACTTACAGAAAATAAAAATTCTGTAGATGTACAAGCTTCAGTACAAATGCATGAAGGGTGTTCAATAGATCAAACTAGATATGTTGTAACTAGAAGGTCAATAGGAAACCGCTTAAGGACATCCTTATTGAGTCTTAAGAAGCAGTCTGGATGGTTTAATAGCAGAGTAAATGAGGGGAACAAAAAATTAAAGGAAATTGGTAGATGGTTCTCTGGGAAGTCACTTGAAGATGTAGATGAAAATGACATTATTTCTGGAATTGGGTACTTCATGAGCAAAAACTATAGTCAAGATTCTAAATTTGAGGATGTTCTTGAACACCTAGATGGAGTGCTTCATAAACTTTGATCAATTGTTATGCAAGAGATCCGTAATGATTTTATGCCTAGGAATATGGCTTCTGTATTTATTGAATCAAGCATGAGCCATAAGTCTTTGCAATGTCTGAAGCGGATTGACCGTCATGGTGTATTGCAAGGGGTTAGTCTAACTTCAGTTTCCAAGGAGATGAAAAAGTGGAGCAAAGAAGCTGAGGATATTGATATGGGTTGGGAGAGAACTGATGGTCTCACATATGGAGTTAGAATGAAGCAAGTAAAGTCATATGCTTCCTTTATGGTTGAGTCCTATGAAAAGAGGACTCGAAGTAGAGTCATTGAAGTTTCTTTCAAACTTGGTACTGATTCTGGTGTACATTATGATCGAGGTGGGCAGGTATGTGTGATATTATTTGAGTTACTAGAAGATAGTGGCTTGATGTCTTGTGTAACCCTTGGAAAATGGGATGGAAAGGAAGAATATAGACAAGTTTTAGCTCATGATGTTGATCCTACAAATGAGGATAACTTAATGAATCAGATAAACAAACTTTCACAAGATGGGATCCTAATGCCAGATGGAAGGGTAGTGGAAGTGAATTTGTTCGAGTGCCATGATCTAGTGGCCATATGCAGTTTAGTATGCAATAATAATGTTTCTCCAATGGGGAATAATTTTTGTCCTTGGTGCATGTGCCATAAAAAATCTATACACATGGTTACAAATAAAATCAAAATTCAATATGGGGATACTATTCGTAGCATTTCCAAGTTTTATGCAATGTCACCGAACTTGCTCATAGTACGTTTTACATATTTATTAAAAGTTTACTGATTTTTGTTGATATCTTGCCAAGACTTTCTTAATCTTACTTTGTGTTAAAACTTTAGGAATTGAATCCTACTTTGGAACAAAGCATTGAAGGATGGGAAGAAAAGCTGGATGAGTGTATTACAGAAATTCAACCAGCCTTATGCAGCATAGAATTGAATATTATAAAAAAGTATCTCATGAATAGAACAAATGATCAAAAGGTACATGTTTTTAGAATTATTTCTTTACTATAAATGGAAATTATTATTATTTAACTAACTCGTACTTAGTGAAACATGTGCTACCAACTTATTACAGTTGACTCCTGGATCAATGTCCAACCTTGTATATTGTGCTCGCCATGCCGAAATTGGAACTGTTTTGAAGATGTTTCGTGAAATTCTAAAAAATTGTACAAGATTACGACAAGGTTCATCCAACTAGAGCGATTAAGGAAACAAAATTTTTCAAATTTGGGAGGTGATGAAGAGAATTGGTGTTCCATGTAAGACTAGGGAACCATACCATCATAAAGGCCAAGAGTACAATGATATTAACTTTGGGAAATCAGATGGATCCGCATCAGACAAGATCCTCATTCGGCATGAGGGTATTTTAAAGGTTTAATAATTATGTGAGCATATTCAATATTTTTAATGTGGGTCTTGACTAACAATAAGTGATGATTTTATGATGGCACAAGAGTGAAATTCACTCTTATATTTATGCAATTTTAATAGAAAATTAAGTAGTATATCATGTACAATGAAATGTTCTACTTGTAGGTTATCGAAGGCCTACCCAGATGAAGAAAAGTATAAAAAGTTGGTGAGGATGTGGAAGTGTTATAAAGAATTCCACATGGTGCAATTGCAAGGGTGTGTAGGGGATGATAAATATGAATATGAGGAAAAGTACGCCACTTTATACTAAGTTCATAGTATTATTTTTTTTAGCATGGTGGTATTATCTCATTCATGATATAAAATTTGATCCACTATCATTGCACAATTGGATTCCTTTCTAGTCAGTGGCTTTGGTTGTGTTCTTGTTGTTTAGAGATGAGATGGTTCCTTATATGCATATACAAGGGGACCATGCTCTTCAGATGACTAGGGCTGCTCATTCTTATACTTTAGGACAGTTAGAGAATAAAGTAATGGAGGCGTAAGCATAGGGAAATGAAAATTTTGAACAGCAGCCACGGAGGAGGAAGAGGAGTTGCTAAGGAGTATAGAAACACATTTGAACATGACAAAATGTGTCTTGTAAATGAGATGCGAGCAAAATTTTTCAAACTGGTTATGAGATCAGAGGGTACTTTTCAAAATTTTAAAGAAAGACGATTTTTGGCTTCCATATTAGATGTCAACTTCGTGTTAAATATGAAAAGACACGAAGTCCACTAAATGATGAAACTACAACACAGCTGGCATCCCGCTACCCTGATGTCACTTCTAAACAAGTAAAACAACTATTTCAATCATGGGTAAAACAATCTAAGAAATCATTGATTGCACCACCAACAGTAAGTATGCCCTAATTTTAAATGGTTTCTAATTCTGCTTTCATTTTATGGTGTGAGGACTCATAATTTGTTTTTAACTACTAAATACTAATATGTTCTCGTAGTTCAGTAATCATCTTCCAAGATCAAGGACAATAAGAAAATATGGTGAAGAGGCTTTTCGTGAATGACATCGCTTCGGAAGGTGCAAGGCAAAAAATAATGTTCAAAGAATAAATAATAGTAAAACTCTAAGTGTTTCATCCAAGAGGAAAGTGGCAATGCAAAATGATCAAACAAAAAAATTGAATGGGGTAGCTGGTGTTGAAATACCTATGATGGCGACTGAAAATTACTGTAAAATGGGTGTTTCTTCCTCAAGAAATGAAGTAGGGAAAACCAATGAATTATAAGAAGTGTATGGAGTAGCTGCTATTGATATGCCAATGATGGAGGCTATGACTCCCAATAAAAACGGTGTTCCATCCTCAGTAAAATGGTATAAGGTAGAGTGGTGAAAAACAAAAAATTCAAGGGGCAGTAGTTGATATCCAAAAGATAGATGCTAGGAATCCTATAAAAACTGATGTCATTATAAGAAGTGTGAGACAAGCCAAAAAGAAAAAATTCCTAGATGATTGAAATGAAACATTGTATGCAAAATGGTCAAAGAAACTTATGTTTCAATAAGCATTTCTAGTGATCTTTCCATACTGAAAATTTATTCTATTGTGCTAACATTTATGTTACCAAATTTTGGAAATGTAACAAATGCTGGAAGGCATATTAAATATTTTTTTTTCAGTCATAAAATTACAGTTGTTTTCTGTGTTTGCTTATATTTTGTAAATTTGAGTCCTTTTTACGCCAGTTCTATAGGCATTACAGCTTTGGGTTATTTGTTGAAATTTCGTTGCATGAGTAGAATTGTATGACATTGTTCTAGAATTGGAATTTCAGTTTCATTAGATAAAGAAACTTACATAAATACAACAATACATAGCATCAAAATTCTCATAAAGAACTTGAAATCTCTCAATCCATCATCCCCATAATATCCCTATAACATCCACAGTTCCAAGCAAACAACTAGGATCTACCTATGTCACCAAATCTACTCACATCTCATATCCACTAATCACTATCACTCTTTTAATTTCTTAAAAATTCAAATATATATGCCTACAGTACACAAGTTAAGTTTTCAATTTTTATATTGTTAAATTTCTGGCCTATTATGTACACTTATTCAAAAGTTAAATTCAAAATTACCATTCACATTAAATGCATAAAAAACATATACATTGCCGAGAAATACACACACACACATATAAATTTATGTATTAAAACTTGAAATGTATTTACATACACAACATATATAAATAATGTTATTCCATAGTTCTAGGATGCTTGGGAGGTTTAGGCTGCAAGTCCTTTTCTAGAGAAGATAAATTTGTACATTCTTGTCTCTTGCGTTGTCTAGAAGCTTTTGGTTCTTCAGAAGTTGCAGCAAGTGCATGTTCTAATTTTCATTCTAATTCTTTCACTTTTGTTGCACATTTGTGCAAACTTTCTTTCAATCTATTTATATCTTGGTGTACTTCTTCAACAATTCCACATTCTTCTTATTTTTCTCTTCGTGTTCCTTTTCCTTTCGTTGAAGAAGATCATTTGCATATTTCAACTCAGACTGAACTTGGGTCAATTTTTTCATGAGCTTCTGTGTCTCTGTCTCCAACTCTTTTCCCCTCAATTATGTATTATCTGGAGTATACACAATTGCTACTCGCTGAAGTATGTTGTTCTTCTACAGAGTGGAAATTTGGGATTTCAGATCTTCTATCTCAAACTTACATCCCAAACGTTGCGATTCTCTATACTCCAGTATTTTCAATCTAAGATCTTTAATCTCATCTTCCCTCTTAGCTACCTTGTTTTTAAATGTTTTTTTTTATGGTTGACCACGGAAAGAGATCAGCTGCAACATTCATTGCTGCAATAGCATCCATCAAGGACTTCTCTCGAATTATTAAGAAGGCACGATAGATTTGTAACCCCTTTTTGACTTTTTTCACGAGCTTGTATTGCATTAAAATATACGTCCAATGCCTTCTCTCTGTTTTGCAGGGAACTCTCATACCTTATTAAAGCCTGTTGGTGTGCTAACATATCATAAATTTCACCAGAAATCAGATGCCTACTCTGTCCCTTACCAATTTCAGATTCTTTTAAGTTTTCAACTCCTCTAGTCTGTAGTTCTACAATAATCTTTTGAAGTTCAACTATTTTTCCTTCCAACTCTTCATATTCTTAGCAATTATTTTTTTCATTTCTTCTTCTTTTTTTCTATATTCATTTATCTCAAGTTGATTTTTATTGTAGTCTTCAGCAAGGCTGTTTTGAAAATTAGCCTTCAATATTTCAATTATTTTGTTTTTCTTATTGACTTCAGCCGTAAGTATTGCTTCCTAGCTGATAACAGTCCTTAGAGGGGGAATGTTCAAAACATTCAGTCGATGTTTCAGCTCATCCTCGAGTGTCTTTATAGTTTTTTCATCTTTCTTCCGAGCAACCATATATTCTCCTTTGCATTTCTCATTTTCCTTTCTAAATTCATCCTAAATTTTTTCTAGTTCCTTATTTAAAGACTGAAGAACATAGTCCTTTCCTTCTATTGTCCTTCTTGAACTGTCCACAGTATTCACAAGTGATTCTCGTAATCTTTCAATTTCCCATAAACAGGGAAAATTTTAGGGAGGCTTCAAAAAATGGAATTTGGAAACTTTTTTTTTTTGGAAAAAAGCATTGAAAAATGCCTCATACCTTAAAGAGGTCCAGCATTTGCAAATTTTAATCCTACAGAGTTCTATGCTCTGTACTGTGGTAAGATACCAAAATTCAGGTTTTTCTTTGAAATGCAACATTTCACCAAATAGATTAAAATCAATTTTACCATCAAAAAAATATTTGTAGAGGAAGTTTTCTCAACTCCCAACCATGGAGGTGCATATATAACAAGTGGCATTTCTGCAGGAGCATAAATATCATCATCACTATGCTCCTCCTATTCATTAAACTCAACATCATGCATCTTGTTTACATTTATTTCTCTTCCTTCATGTAATCATGCCAGAATTGAGACAACATCAAATTCTTAAGGGTCACTTCCCATACCTTGCATACAGTACTAGAAAGGCCCTTCAAGGACTTGTACATTGTCCTTTGGAGTTTGTTGAGGAACTTCCTATTAATTTTGTCCAATTTCAACCTCTTAATGTATGTATTTTTAAATATGCTTCCTTCTACAGTGCAAGGTCGATATAAGTCAATAATTTTTTGTAGTGTACCATGATAACTGAACTTCACTCTCTTCATTTTTCTCTCCTACAGTGCAAAATGCATTTTTTTGTCAATAGATGATGGACATCTATGTCCAGGTATTCAACCCAATGAATCACCAACTTCATACAATCACCTGAAATATCTTGCTTGTGGTGATTCAATAATTATCCTAAGTACAATTTGAATTAAGGTTTTGTACAGTCCTGGGGGAACATCTTTCATCTTTAAACCATTCTGGGAAACCAAAACTGTTTTCCACATATTTTGTTTTCCATCTCACCCTTTTCTACTTTGAGGGTTTTCTTGGTGGTCAACATTCCCCCCCGCCCCCTTGCGTGGAATTTTCGTTGCACTGGACAACAAATCAGGGTCCAGACAAACCCTCCTCCCAAAAATAATCAATTCCTTAGACTCATTATCATAACTATAAATGGCATTATCTATCTCTTCATTGTTAAAATTGAACTGACCGAAAAGAAAATGATGCACTCCTGCTTTGACCAGGACATTTAGCATACCTTCCGGCCAGTTGGTTCTGTCACTCCATGCCTCAGCACTCTCTCCTACTTTTCTGATAGTGAACTTCTAACCAACTTCAGAATCCCCTGTTTCAATTGATGGCATGGAACATGAGGCTCTTGTTTTCATTTGGCAGGATGATGGCATGCTCAGAAAGGAAGAAGGGGATGGACGCACAGGGTGCACGTGAATGCACGCATAGGATACCAGCACGTTGAATTTTCCAAACTAAAATAAAAATTACAAATGTCTTCTCACATTTCCAAACTATAATAAAAGTTACAAACATGTTCTAACTTTTGCAAACTATAATAAAAATTACAAATGTGTTCTAACTTTTCCAAACTATAATAAAAATTACAAATGTGTTTCAAGTCAACTATACACAACTTACATTTTCAATTTCAATATAGTTAACTTTCTAGCATGTTAAGTATATTTATTTTCCTAGCATGTTAAGTATACTTATCGAAAATAATAAAGTAAGAGTAAATAATAGAGTAAAAATTTGTCATTCTAACTATTCAGGAAAAAATAGAGTAATAGAGTGAGTAATGTAATAATAGAGTAATACTCTTCTCTACATGTTTTGATGTACTCTCAAACCAAACCCTCCTATTAAATTTTTATAGTAAATGATTTTGGAAATTGGATGGCTAGATATATTGAGAAGATCATCCTTGTGTTAATTTTATATAACCTAACCTCATATGCTCATAGTCGACCTATGAAAGGTGCAATTTTAACATTTTTTTACTTTTATGGACACTTTGTGTAAAATGCAAGCCATAAAGATAAAAACACAAGCTAGGAATGCATAGCAGTCAATTTGAACATGAATGACTAAAATTCCAAGTATCTTGGACTAATTAAAAGAAGTGACTGAAATTCTAAGTTTTGTAGAAAACAGTGTGTAAATATTAAAAACCGGGCTTAGGAAAATGCACACCACATTCCGTACAATTGTCATAAGTTGAAACTAACACCATGAGGTTGAAGATAGATATATTTTTGACAAAATCCTCTTTCAGTTTTTTTAAATTATGTTTTATTTGTCGAGAGTTAAATTGACAAAATGACAACTTTTGTGTTTTCAACCCAGTTTTACCCAGATGAGAGAAATGCCAGCCCAGGCCTAAGTATTGGGTATTTTTGAGTGAGTTTAGTTAGAAATGGTATGTTTTAATATTTTCCACATTATTATACATTTATTTTCTCAATTTGGGTTCAGAAAGTGCATGTTGTGCACAAACACCTCATGGTTATCTTGTATTTATGAAATATCCACCTACATTAATAAAAATGCAAGCCAAACCCTCCTATTAAATGTTTAATGGTTTTGGAAATTGGATGGCTAGATATATTTAGAAGACTATCCTTTTGTTAATTTTATATAACCTAACCTCTGCTCACAGTTGACCTATGAAAGGTGCATTTTTAACCTTTTTTTACTGTTATGGACACTTGGTGTAAAATGCAAGCCATGAGCATAAAAATGCAATATAGGAATTCATAGCAGTTAAAATGAACATGAATGACTAAAATTGCAAGTATCTTGGAAAAATTCAAAATTAATGACTGAAATTCTAAGTTACGTAAAAAACAGTGTGTAAATATTAAAAAATGGGCTTAGAAAAATGCCCGCCACAGTCCGTACAATTGTCATCAGTTGAAAATAACACCATGGGGTTAAACATAGATATATTTTTGACAGAAACTTCTTTCATTTTTTTAAAATTATGTTCCATTTGTCTAGAGTTAAATTCACAAATTGACAACTTTTGTGTTTTCAACCCAGTTTTACCCAAATCAGAGAAATGCCCACCCAACCCTAAGTATTGGGTATTTTTGAGTGAGTTTAGTTGGAAATGGTATGTTTTACTATTTTCCACATTATTATACATTTAATTTTTTTAATTTGGGTTCAGAAAGTGCCTGTTGTGCAAAAACACTACATGGTTGTCTTGTATTTAGGAAATATCCACCTACATTAATAAAAATGCAAGCCAAACCCTCCTATTAAATGTTTATAGCAAATGGTTTTTGAAATTGGATGGATAGATATATCGAGAATACTATCCTTGTGTTAATTTTATGTAACCTAACCTCGTATGCTCACAGTCGTCCTATGAAAGGTGCAATTTTAACCTTTTTTTATTGTTATGGACACTTGGTGTAAAATGCAAGCCATAAGCATAAAAATGCAAGCTAGGAATGCATAGCAGTTAAATTGAACATGAATTACTAAAATTTCAAGCATCTTGGACAAATTCAAAATTAATGACTGAAATTCTAAGTTGTTACCTAGAAAATAGTGTGTAAATATTCAAAAATGGGCTTAGGAAAATGCGTCCATGCAATGGTCATCAGTTACAACTAACACCATGGGGTTGAAGTTAGATATATTTTTGAAAAAAACCTCTTTCATTTTTTTAAAATTATGTTTCATTTGTCCAGAGTTAAATTGACAAAATGACAACTTTTGTGTTTTCAACCCAGTGTTACCCAGATCAGAGAAATGCCTGCCCAGCCCTAAGTATTGGGTATTTTTTAGTGATTTTAGTTGGAAATGGTATGTTTTACTATTTTCCACATTATTATACATTTAGTTTTTCAATTTGGGTTCATAAAGTGCTTGTTGTGCATAAACACTACATGGTTGTCTTGTATTTATGAGATATCCACCTAGATTAATAAAAATGCAAGCCAAACCATCCTATTAAATGTTTATAGTAAATGGTTTTGGAAATTGGATGGATAGATATATTGAGAAGACTATCCTTATGTTAATTTTATATAACCTAACCTCATATGCTCACAGTCGATATATGAAAGGTACAATTTTAACCTATTTTACTGTTATGGACACTTGGTGTAAAATGCAAGCCATAAGCATAAAACGCAAACTAAGATTTCATAATCATTTTTGACAAAAACCTCTTTCAGTAGCCTACTCTACAACTAAATGGTTGATTATGTATACTATGGTTAGTGATCCTTGTTGACATATTTAGTCTTGGAAGCCAAAATGGTAAATAGTCTAAATGTTATCTATCAGTTACTGAAAAAGATAATCTTTATTGAGGCAGTAAAGGATAGGTTGATATAGATTGTATGCTATTTCTGCTCTGAAATGAAAAGTATGCTTTTTTTCCTAAAAAAAAAAACATATTTCACCATACATGTTACACCACAGATCTGTCATACAGAATTCACCAAATATTTTGTTGATTATGGAAGACTAGGATAAATAGATATTAGGATAGTTTGAAGAAAGAACATATGTATCTTTTCAAGATCCTATAGGCTAAAACAATGTATATTCTGATTTCAAACTTTGAAATATCAAATATAACTATTTTTTCCTTGGAAAACAAAAACCATTGATAACACAACATCAATATGTCATGTGATGCAACCATGTAGGATCAACGAATAATCAGAGTACACCAGAATACCTACACCTACACCAGAACTAGACTGACCTCTAAGACACCCAAACACACCCAACACAAGGAATCAGTCCCTTCTTTGCTACACAGTCCCTCAGGCCCTGCATTCCCTTCCAGTGCTATTCATGGGTGATGGAGAAGAAGGCCAGCCCTCTAGCTCTGTTTGTGTGGTTTCCAGCACCAGGTTTATCAATCAAACCAAGCCAACATCCCTACTCCTTATACAGTCCAAAGACCAACCATTGCATGTATGCAATCCATTAGCTTTCATAGCTTAAATAGGGCAAAGACTCCCCAGCGAATTACACAGTCCCAACCACAACAGCAACACAATTCTAACAGGGGGAAAAACAACAGCTCCAAAACGTATCAGCATACACACTACCAATGACGTGGGGAGACATAGCCCGTTCTGGGAAACGAAGTCACCGGAAGAAATTACACAGACCACAATGGGAAAGAATTTACAGTTTCCTGACCTGTGCATGAGGAACAATAATGCAGAACCCCACCTTCAGCCCGTGAGGAAAAAAAAATACGGCCTCACTATGCACAAATCCGCAGAATAAAACCGCCTGGGTAAAGCCAGGAATTTCATGTGCGTGAGTGACTAATGAACAACAATTCCCTGCGTGAAGATGAGCAACCTATAGGGAGGACGCGAAATTGCAGTGCGTGGGTGCTTAGCAACTCGTGGGAGAGAGTGGTGAATTTTCCTGCGTGAGTGAAGAGTGCGTGAAGGTTTCCCTTCCATTCTGAAGTCAACTGCTGTGGTGGAGTGTGCATGTGGGTGAGGACTGACAGTCCTACCACCCCACCATAATTGCCTCAACCACCGGCAGTCTTTCTTAATGAAAGTGGTTGGAATAAGACAAGGGAAGACACATGGATTTTGACCTTGTTGCCTAAAGTTGGACAATTTCCCCCACATCCGTATCCTTGTGAAAATCATGCCCCTTTCGATTTAGTTGCCACGATCGTAGCTGTTCGGGTTCATTTAATTAATTATAGATGCATATTTACATGATGGCCGACATAATATATGCCGCATGCCCCGATATGCCACTGGTGACCATTTAAATCCCAAAAAATAGCATAACCGATCAATGGTTGGGCCTTGGCCTTTTGCTCCACACCATGATCATTTACAACATATACATCATATACTTTTAATGTAACGGGGTCAAAACCGGGACATTACATCTTGGCTCCTCCTACTTGATCAAACAAGTCATCGATCCTAGGGAGTGGGTAAAGGTTCTTGATGGTCATCTTGTTAAGTTGGCAGTAATAGATGCACATACGCATCGTACCATCCTTCTTCTTTACGAAAAGTATCGGTGCTCCCCAAGGGGACACACTGGGTTAGATATATCCCTTTTCAATCAACTCTTGCAACTACAACTTGAGCTCCACCAACTCTGGTGTGCTCATGCGATAAGGAGATTTTGAAGCCGAAACTAACCCTAGTGTTAGTTTTATGGAAAGACCTAAGTCTCGTTTCGGTGGTAATTCTAGTATCTCTTCAGGATATACATCCTTAAAGTCTATGATAAATGGAAAGTCCTCAATGTGCTGCTCTTTTTCAGCTTCTATGTCCTAGATGTTCACTACAAACAGTTTCCAGCCCTTCCTACTGCACTTCTTCGCTTATAAGGAAGATATTTGCCTTACAGAAACCTTTTTAGGTATACCTTGAATCTTTACTTGATTTCCTTGGATATTTGTACACAATATTGACTTGTGTAGATAATCAAGCATGACATCATGTTGTTCCAACCAGTCCATGTCGATAAGTACATCATACGATCCTAAGGGTAAAATGTTTAGATTTATCCTAGCACGGAAACCATTCAATTTTACCTCACAATATCTAACTATTTCAGAAACCTTTCGCTTTGTACCCATGGCTAATTGAACCAGTCAAGGTTTCTCATGTTTAACTTTGTCTAGTTTATATAAATTAACAATTTTAGGTGATACATAGCTTCGGAAAGCACCGGGGTCAATCAATATTGAAATAGAAGTGTTGGAAATATGACCTTCTATCTCAACCATAGTAGCCTGATGGTCTTCCTTTTGGCCATCCAAGGCTGCATAAATCCTCGGCGTTCCATCTCTGTCCTCTAGCATTGGTTCTTCTTGTAAATTGTGCAATACTCCATTGCTCTTGTTCCTACAGTCTCAGGCATAATGGGGCCCTTGCCATTTCCAGCATTTGATTTGTAGTAGGGAAACATTGGTTGCCCCATTTGCTGTCGGTTTGTTAGCATTTAGAATTGGTACATATGGCTTTGTACCTGTCTTGTTGAAGTTCTTATTGGCTGGAAAAATGTTTTTCTATTTTTTGTAAGGGAGTGGGTTGAAACCCAATTTGCGGTTCTTCGAGAAGGTCCTAAACCTGTCTCTACTTTTGTTGATTTTTTCTTGCCTCAGCTGTCCATGCTCATAGCAAATACTAGCTTTGTGTAGGGTAGTGTCCATAGTATTAGTCATGTCAAATTCAACTCTCTCTCAAAAATTGGGAGGAAGACATCCTAAGAACTATTGTGTTTCACTTTTTCATCCTTTATATAAGGTACGTAGTGTAACATATCCAAAAATTTGTTGATGAAAGCATCCATGGTCATGGAACCCATTCTTAACTCATGAAATTCTCTCACCTTCCTGTCGAAGAATATTTCAGACATGTATTTCTCTTGAAAAATTATGCAAAAGTTACTCCATCATATTTCTTTTACCTCCTCTTTCTTGCCATGCTTTAGGTCTCTCCGCCATCTAGATGCTTTTCCATTTAAAATATAGATGGCTAGATGGGCTTTCATCTCACTCGAGTAGTTATGCACTCATAAGTATTTTCTCATACCGAGAATCCATTCTTCATATTTTTCCCTGGTGTTCATCTGTACTTCATAGGTTGGGGTTCTTATCTTTCTGAACTCTCTTTGGAGGTTGTCATCATTCCTCTGTTTCTTTCTATAAGGAGAAATGGAATTATCATGAGAAAGACTACGATAATCTCTTTCTGGAGGTTCAGGGGTGTTTTCTTCTTTTCCTTCTTCCATTGGGCTGTTGGTTCATTTATGATAAAATACTTTCTTGAACTTGTTGGTTGAATGAGTGGGATGTCCATGTGGGCCTCGTCCCGTCATGTTCCGCTGTAAAACTTGATTAATTGCTTGGTGCTCTTTTCTTGCATTCATATTATCATCCTTGAAACTCTATAATTCTTCTTGCACACTTTGTATTCTTTTCAAAATATCAAAATTTAATTCAACAACTAGTTCTTCTTCCCATATGGAGGTATTCAGTTTTCCTTGTTGGTTGTTGTCTTTTTCTTTGTTCATGATCTGAACTGTTCTTTGAATCCTGCAATGTAAAATTTTAATACCAGGAAATTTTATGTTAGTTAACAAAATTTCAAATACATAATTTATTTTCTACAACGAATGTTTCGGTATGCCCATTAGGTCTTTTAGTGTTGAAATTGGGCTCTGATACCACTTGTAATGTCCCCAAAATTCAAAAAAATAAAAATAAAAATTGTAGGCTAGCTAAATACTACCTATCATGGAAATTAATTTATCTTTTGAGGAATATGTCTATCATTGTTTATTAGATCTAAGTGTCGTAAGCTTCCTTTCTATTTTTATGTATTTTCCTATGTAATGCGAATGTGTTTATGCACTATGTTATGTAACTTGAATTAGTTATGTAATTACTCTGCTAGTGTTTACTATTAACATACATTTGCATATGCTATTTTAGTAATGTCTTACTTCTTATTTATTTGTCATGTACTTTGTTTATAGTTTTATTTATTAAAAGTTTTGACTTGCCTTTAACATTCAAGGGGTAGAGTGGCGGGATTTTTATCCCTTGAGGGGCCTACTCAGAGAGGTAAAATGGTTCCTCCTACTTTTACAGGGTTTACTTAGTTCATTGCGAACTAATACAAACTTCCACTTTTATGCAAGTTACTTCATTGATGAAATATATCTACAATAGTGAAAAGTAACAACGTTCTGTAGCACGATAACTACTCTACACTATCCTATTAATACTGAGGATAAGAGAACTAAAGTCCTAACCGCGATGTGCCTACTTTCTATGTTTATGCAGATTTGCAAGTCTATGACCTAAATCTTTATGGTCGTCATCAATATTATGTTTTTAGGTTATGATATCTTACCCATTTGATATTCAGTTTATAAAAATGTAACTTAAGGTATAAGGTCTAATGCATGTTCTTATACTATGGACAAATCTTATGAAAATACCTTTGGGAGACTATCACTACTACATTTTGACCAAAAATTTGATGGCTGTCATGTCGGATTTTCGACACTTCCTTGTCGCATGTACGACACTATGATTTTTTTTAAAGTGTCGAAAACTTGTCGTCGGTTATCCGACACCTAAGTAACCGTCGATTAAGTGACACTTAAGTAACCATCGGTTAAATTCCAAGCGTCGGTTAAGAGACAGAACATATTCGACGGTAGTGAAATTTTTTTAAGAAAATAACCTTCATGCCGTCGGTTAAGCGATAGCAGGGCCGTCGGTGAAGCGACGGATATTAACTGTCATCGTCGGATAAGCGACGGTGTGTCATTTAAAAAAAAAAAAATGTTTATGCCGTCGGTGAAGCGATGGATATAAACAGGAATCGTCGGATAAGCGACATGGAGTGCCGTCGCGAAAGCGATGGATATATAGAGTAGGCGTCGGAAAAGAGACATATATAACCATCGCTTATCTGACGGAAGTGAATTTTTTTTTAAAAAAAAATTTGCATATTGGGTATATTTATAACGGGTAGATTCCAAAATGTTGGGATTCTAGTCATACACAAGTTTCCCACCATTCTCTGAATTTGTACAAGGATTGGTCACATTTAAGCATTGAAGTCGAGGAATTGACATAGATCAACAACCAAGAATCTTGACACGATATTCTGCCCTTTTGCTTGGTTGGACATTATTACAATTATATTATATTATCTTATATTATCTTATAATTATCTTATGCTCAAGTTACCTTTAAAATATTTACTTCTTCTCTAAAATAACATATCATCAACTAAGAAATGTTTCTGAGGTGATCGAGTTAATCATAGCCTCAATAATTTAGTTCACATTGCAAACAAGAGAAAGGATTGATAAATTAATCAATCAGCTGGATAGGAAAATTGCACTCTACTCAAAGTTGCCATTGATTGGAATGAGAAAAAAAAAATCAACTGCAGAGAGCTTCCACTACTAAACTCTTGGCTGTGCCGGGACATGGGTCTTCTCCAAATTTATCTACTGAAAGCATCACAGAGCAAAATTTCTTTCCAACACAATCCTGAAACACACAGCATCATAAATTCATCAAAAATCGTAAGTGACCTGTGTGGACCTCCAAAGCCATGGTGAGAGCATGGGTGCCTGCTTGAGCCCCAACCTTCACCAAATCAAAATGAAAAAGAAATCAACTTGAATTTGATACGATAGAAAATAAATCCTGTGAGCATTTGTATTATGAGCACAAACCCTAAACACTAACGACTAATGTTTTATAACAAGCAAATGGAAGTTATAGAAATTACCTTTTCTACTATAGAAGAAGATTGAATTCCATGACAACTACCCTTTTGGAAAATGCCACATGATTCTTGCGGAGAGCCAAAGCTTGCAAATTTGATAGATGAAATTTGACTTCCCTCTAGGCACTGAAGATGAACACTTGGTTTGCTTGTATTTTCTAGCTGTACACTCTTGGTGATTGTTTTCTTCCAATATTTAACATGCGAAGGATGTTCCTCCGAAATGAAGCCGCAAGCACTTGTTACTTTTCTTTTAACAAATCTGATTTGAGTTGGATCACCGCCCTTATCATCAAATATCACAAGCAAATTGTCTGTGGGTTTTAACCAAGACCTTGGAACATGATACCTGTAAGAAAACAAGTCTTCAAAATTAATGGTTGATAGTAGATCTGTGTTGTTAGAATCAGATGAGCAGTCCCAAAAATAACAACAGGAAGCATAAAATAAAACAAAAGAAAAGCATAGCTTGCATTTATGGAAGTGATTCAAATACACATAGCGTGTAGAGGTTGAAAAGACAGGTGATTGACTTTTTCAGTTGACATACTCATAACTTGTGTCAAGTTTCTAACTAAACTTAAAAAATACGTACAAGCTTTATTTATTTACAATTATTCACAATACAGAAGACCATTACTTCCCATAGTTTCATTTCCAGAATAATTGTGGAAAAAATAGAAGAACACACTGCCAGTTGAAACATCAATAAAACAAAAAAAAACATTGAGAAGCTAAAGTTGATCAAAATTACTTACCATCTCTGTGTAGGTTTCCCATAATCTGTACTACATTTATTCGGAAGGAATTTTCCTCTATAGTTACATTTACTTGGGCAGTCGGCAAAAGGGGAGCTAGATAAAGGCCATTATCTTCCAATCATTCGACCATTTACCCAGGCTTGGCCTTTTCCCATGCTTAACATATCCAATGCTACAGGGTCATTTCCAGGGGGAGCATTTCTTCTTGCCTGCAAACATAACCAATTGAATCAGAATAGAATGCACACTAAAATCAGGGTAATATCTTAGCCTCACTCTTGAATCCATTGCATCGTAGTGTACCTCTATTTTCATGAATACTTTAGTATAATAAAGAGTTTACAAAGGTAGTACATCCATGGAAACATTTAATTATACA
>LPNX010588216.1:2199-9699 GCA_001517045.1 Pseudotsuga menziesii
ATACCATTCATCCATTCTAGGAGAATGCACCACCATCTCAAAAAAATATACTTATCTAATCCTCAAGTGTCTATCTTTGTATTATGTTTCTCTTCTAGGATGATAATTCAAGTTCGGTAGTATGCAGAAGTTTGTTCTCATCACCAATAATCCCTACAGGAATATACTATATCAAGAAAATGATGGAAATGACTTGCAATTGCATATCTGACAATCATTTTTTGTGTGCCAACATTGTAGACAAACTTAGTCGTACTGAGCCAATCATGAACTCCACAAAGTTTCTTTCTGATGTGGATGGTAAATCCAGGGCTTGTACTAATAGAATCCCAAAAGGGATAGCTAGGAATGCAGAGAATGTGTTCTACTACCACCTTGTCAACAATATGAGGGGAAAAATTTGTATTATATGCATAAAATGTCGTCTCAATGTTATGCTCAGCTAGTATTCATAACATTGATGATTTTTTTTAGATTAAGGATGTGATGTCTTCCACTAAGAATGCATGTACCTTGTTATTTACTTCAATAAAGTTTAAAAATGGTGTCATTTTCAATCCCATCTCTTTCATGGTTGTTCTCACCTTTGTTGCATCATAGATATGCTCAAAGCACATCTAAACTAGTAGATTCATCCAATCTGACACTGAGATCCTCTAAGTTTCCCTTGAGAATTCCCTCCCTTTCATTTTCTTTCATTGGATCACTTTTGAGCTTAGAAGAAAGATCCTGCAGTTTATTTTTTGTCTCTGAGTACTTCATGGTTAAATCATGATTGTCTTTAACCAAGTTGGAGATCTGCAAGAGAAGAAAAAAGACAAGATTCATTAGATATTTACCAAAAAGGTAGGAAGTTTTTTAAGCAGACCCAGTTCATATAAAAAAAAACTAGATTGATCATCCATGCAATTTTAAGAATATACTAAACTAATACCACATGATAATTTTTCCCGATGGAGAATAACATCTCCATTACAAAAGAGTTGTAGGTAAGCATCTTTTTAATCTTTCGACATTTTTCGAGGTAAGGGTTGGGGCCTTGTTATATATATATGAATATTTTCATTCTCCCATGAGGAATAAAATATTATAGATTGAAGTTTTCCATAAAATAATAGGGTAAGTGAAAATCTATTTCATGGTAGGAGTACTCTACAACATGTTAAGATAACAGAGATCATGTTAGAATAGTGAATGTCCTAGTGCCAACCCACGACAGGTTCAGGTTGGCGATATTTACAAAATACAAGAAAGAAGATCATTGTAAACATGCGTATGGGTGTGTGCAAGAAGTTGATGGTCTCTTTTGGCGCATTAGATGCAATACAAAACTAAAAAAACAGACATCCATCAACTTGCATGGATATTTTAAGACACTTACGCAATGAATCTAGTGATCAGTAAAAAACAAGAAATGTAGGAAATTGAATTAACTTTCCAAATATATAAATTTTTTCTATTGAAAATGTTGTTAACTATCTAAAGTTAAATATTTTTAACAGAAACTTTTTTATTTTTGGGACAAATTATAAGGTATATGTTTTTGTGGGTGCAGCGTCTGAGTCTCTAAATGATGGAATAAATTTACGAAAACTAGTATACATATAGAGAACATATAGGACTAGTGCATGACTATTTTTCCAATAATAAAAATAATAAGTTTAATTTTTTTTTTAATTATCCAAGAGATCAAACCTTGAAAATGGTACGTCAATTGTGGGTGCAGCGTTTGAATGTCTTAATGCAATTATTTGGAAATGAGTTTTTTATAGCATGTAGAGGTTGGTGTTCTTTAGTGCACCATACAATTTTTTTTTAAATGGTTGAGAAACAAAAAAGATATGGACAAAACGCTAAGAGTGTGTTTTTTGAGATGAGTGATGACAGAAGATAAATAAGAAAAAAATTATGTATTATTGTTCAAATTTACATATTTAGAATCTGCAAACAAAACCATATATTTTTCTAAAATCTCATAAAAAATGGAAGTGTGCAGCATAATCAGACAAACCGCTAAACACGAGCATATTGGAAATTTGGATATAATGCTGAATTAACCATGGTTTATCATACTCCAAGGAATAGGCATGTTGAATCCGAAGCAAAGTACAAAGCAGACACATAGGCATAGGAATTCCATGAAAGCATGGGTGGAGGCTCAGCCTTGTCATTTGGAGGGAATAAATTTTTGAATTTAAACAATACGCGAGCACGATTTAGTAAAGACCAATGCGTATGCGTTTTGTATAAGAAAAATGTGTGCGTTTTTTATATAAGAAAAATGCGAGCGTGTTTTGATAAAAGAAAAATAGAGTTGTAGTTAACATCATTTTCATCATTATCATCAACACCATCGTCGTCATCATCATCATCATCATCACCATCACCATCCTTATCCTCATAATCATCATCACCATCATCGTCATCATCATCATCTTCATCATCATCATCATCATCATCTTCATCATCATCATCAACATCAACATCATCATCCTCATCATCAACATCATCATCATCATCACCATCAACATCATGAACATCATTATCACTAGCGTTGTGTGAGGACCCTACAGCCAAAAAGTAATCAAAATACACAATATAGCAGCAGAACTCAAAATCAATTTTTTATTAATCGCAGGCCACTTCGAGGGGGCAACCTCCTTTGAGCAAGCTCAATACAAAATAACTTCACGGTGCCTTCCTTAGCCTCAACACACACTTATATATTAAAAATAGGTGCCAATACCATGGGTCAAAACCATGGCCCAATATAAACTATGGGCGCCAATACTATGGGTCAAAACCATGGGCCAATATAAACTATGGACCAACAAATACTACAGGTGGCTTACAAAGCATATGCGCCTCACAACAATAACACAAACTATGGATCAACAATTACTATGGTATGACTTACAAAGCATATGCATCCAACAACAATATACTAACATAGTAAAGAGAGGGATTGACATGGGTTCCTAACATCCCCTCCCTCTTAGAAAAAGCTTTGTCCTCAAAGCTTTAGATGTGGAAATTGTCGATGTATCTGGAGGAGTGGTTCCCAAGTAGCATCCTCGGGCTGCATTCCATGCCATTGAATTAATAACTCTGTGATAGAGCAAGAGCGAAGCTGACGAGTGCGCTTATTGAGGATATCCTCCAGCTCCAAAAAGATGGATCCTTCATTATCCAGTTTTGGTAAAATAGTTTGGCCTTTGATGTTGGTGCCAAGAACTTTCTTCAGAAAAGAGACATGAAATACGCGATGAATGTGGGAAGAAGGTGGAAGTTCCAATTTAGAAGCAACAGACCCAATCTTCTGAAGAATCCTATATGGCCCATAGAACTTTGGAGCGAGCTAATGATGCCCTTTGAGTTTTAGTGAGGATTGCTTGTAAGGCTGGAGGTGAAGAAAAACCATATCACCGGCTTCAAAAGTGTGCTCAGAACAGTGTTGATCAGCTTGTTGCTTCATACAATTTCCTTCCAAGTGAAGGTTTTCGCACAAATTGTGAAGGATCGCGTCAACTGCCTGAACTGGAGAACTGCTGGGGGTGTAAGGAAGAAGAACTGGAGGTGCCGAAACATAAACTGCATCATATGGAGTCATTTTATAGGTAGTGTGGTAAGAGGTATTGTACCACCATTCAGCGAGAGGGAGCCACTTTTCCCACTGATGTTGTTTCTTAGAGGAGAAGCAACGAAGATAAGGTTCCAAGCATTTATTGATAATTTCAGTATGACCATCCGTTTGGGGGTGATAACCTGAACGCATCTTCAGTTTGGGGCCAGTGTGGTGAAAGAGTTCTATCCAAAAATGACTGGTGAAAGTCGCATCACGATCGGAGACAATGGAAGAAGGCCTTCCATGAAGACAAAAGAGCTGGTCCTCGAAAATTTGAGCAACGTAAGAGGCTGTATAGGGATGGCTGAGAACAAAAAAATGACTATATTTGGAGAGGCGATGAACCACAACCAAAATCACAGTCTTCCCTCCAGATTTAGGGAGCTCGTCAATGAAATCCATAGAAATATCTGTCCATATCTGGGGACGTATGGGCAAGGGCTCGAGCAATCTCGGAAGGGGTGTTGTTTCACCCTTATTGCGCTGGTAGGTATCACATTCAACCACCATCTATTTAATTGTCCTTTTCATGCTTTGCCAAAAGAAGTTGTGCCATGCCCATTCATACGTTTTGAGAAAACCAGAGTGCTCCGCTGACGGAGAAGCATGGAGTTCATAGAAGATAGCTTGTTGAAGAGCTGTGTTCTGGGGAAGCACCAGACGACCCTTGTATCGCAGTGAAGCACCATCCCAAGAGTAATATGGAATAACAACAGGGTTGTTGTCCAAGTGTTGGATGATGTGAGATAATGAAAAGTTGTTGACATAACCCTGCTGAACCGATTGCAACCAATTTGGAACAGGCATAGAAATGGCGAAAAGAGAACCTTGGTCATCAAATGTGTGAGAAAGGGCATCTGCCACAAGATTCCCTGAGAAGAAGGGTCGCCACTTTTGTACTGCATGCAAAATGGCCATCATTTCCTTCTCATATGTATAGGTAGCTAAATTCTTATCGAAAAGGGCTTTGTGGGTGAACGCAATGGGGTGTTCATCTTGTAGGAGAACAGCACCAAGTCCATTGCCACAAGCATCACTCTCAATAGTGAAGGGCTTGAAAAAATCGGGCATAGCTAGAACGGGTGTAGTACACATAGCTTGTTTCAGCTTGTCAAATGCACGTTCAGTAACAAGTCTCCATGTAAAAGCACCATTTTTCAACAGTGCAGTTAATGGAGCTGCAAGCTTCCCATAATCCTTGACAAACTTGCGGTAGTAGCCAGTCAACCCCAAAAAACCATGAAGGCTCTTGAGTGTCTTAGGAGGTGGCCAATTGTTCATGGCAGCGATTTTGGCAGGATCCACACAAACCCCTTGTGCTGAGATAATGTGCCCGAGATACTCAACTTCCTTTTGGCCAAAAACACATTTAGAATTTTTGGCATGGAGATGATGATCAGAGAAAAGTTGCATTACAAGAGCCAGAGGCTGGAGATGTCCAGCCCATGTTTTACTGTAGATGAGGATATCATCAAAAAATACCAGAATGAATTTTCGCAAATAGGGCCTAGTGTTGGGAGGAATGCTACCAGGGAGGAGTTGAATACGATGGTCCTTTGGTCGTGAAGGTGGAAGTCCCATTGGTTCAGCAAAAACACCTATATAGCGATCCAGAATTTGTTGGAGATCCAAAGGAGTAGTGGGGGCCGCTTATGGTTGCATTTGAAGGGAATGGAGCTGAGCAATGACACCATGGGAAATCTTCTTAAGGAGTTTTTCCATGCGATCTGAATTGATGATGCTGAGAGACCTTGGTTGTAAGCCTTTCAATGTGTGCTTGTGTCCATCGGGGGAGAACTGCATCCAAAGTTCAACGAAATCCCATAATATGGGGCCAAGTGTGCGCAGCCATTGAGCGCCCAAAACCACATCACATCCACCTAAGGTCAAGGAAAACATGTCAGAGTGGAGGTTATAATATCCCCTATAGATACACACATTATGACACTTCCCTTTGCAAGGTAAGGTGCCCCCATTGGCAACCATGACTTCAAAGTTGGAGCAAGGATGGATAAAACAATCAGCTTGTTTGGTGATCCGAGGGTCAATGAAATTATGCGTGCTGCCAGAATCAATGAGTATTGTAAGAGGAAGCTTCTTGAAGTAACCACGTACCCGCATTGTTTGGGGGGCAGTGACTCCAGCTAAAGCATGGAGGGATATCTCGGGTTGGTCGTCCTGAGATGGAGGGTCAGTAGGCGGCTCCTGAGTGTCAACCGGAGCATCCATTACATCGGTAACTTCTTCACCAATTTCAGAGGTAGGTGGAGAATCCACATCCAAGAGATAGATCTTTTGTTGAACACATCGATGTCCCCGACTGAATTTCTCATCACAATTATAACAAAGCCCTCTTTCTCTACGTGCCTGCATCTCTGTTTTAGACAAATGCTTGATTGGAGGTGAGTGAGGAGCTGGTGGAATGGGCGGTCGTTGAGAACCCATATTTCAGAAGGGAACAAAAGAGGATTTTTTGGAGCGCTGTTGGGCTGCCATCTTGTCTTCTGCCAACTTAGCCAACTCCAGGGTTTCCATCATTGTGTTGGGACTGAACATTTTTGACCTCAGAGTGAATTGCATCCTTTAGACCACTGATAAAAGAACTCCAGTAGAAGTCATCACGTAACCCTTCAGCGTGATTAGCTAGTTTCTCAAATTAAGTTTGATAATCTTTCATAGTGCCAGTTTGGTGAAGTTTAGTGAGAGCTCCTGTGAAGTCATCAAAAGCACTCGGACCAAATCGGTGCAAAAGGAGCTGGAAAAAAGCAGGCCATTTTGGCACTTCATGAGCCTTGATGTACCAACGATACCATTGAAGAGCTTCCTGTTCCAAATTAAAGGAGGCAAGTGGAACTTGGTGGACATCAAAAGTATTATGAAGGCTGAAATACTGTTCTGAATGATAGATCCATCCAGTCGGATCAGTACCATTGAAGCGCGAAAAATCTAGCTTCAGACCACGAAAATTGCTGGAAGAAGAGAACCCATTGGTTGATGAATAATCAGACTATCATCTGGTATTCATAGCTGAATGCTCAAGATGGATACTGAGAAATTTTTCATCCAGTTGCTGGAGTTTGGCTTGGATGGATGCAAGTGCTTCCTCCATGATTTTTGCTCCTGTGCGGGTGACAACCATAAGAAGGAGATTTTTCAGGATGGGATCTGCAACGGCGCGGAAGTGATCGGCAACCAATGGATCTACAACAACGCGGAACTAACCGATAACAGTTCTGAATAGAGGAAATCTGCGATTGTGTAACTGAAAATAGATATGGACCCCAGGTATGTGCGGCTTCCTATCGGTTCAAGGGATTCACTCGGCCACCAATGTTGTCTGACGGCTTGCATATTGGGGCAGTACCCCTCACTCCACGGCTCAGGTAAAACTGATAACCGCTTGGCCACAAATGACAGCTCTTGGTTTACCTGACGGGTGGGAACTAGTCAATCAGGTAGGGGTCGTTGCCCTTTTCGCTGGCAGGTCCTCTCAATGGGCTAGCTACTTCAGGGTTCCTGAGGTACTTCTCACAATGAGTTTTAGGGCTTATTCCCAAGTACTTCCCATATTTAAGTGGAGAGGGATTATTCCCAGATCCGAACCTGCAACAGAAAAAAAATTTGGGTAGAAATTCCACCCAATGTTCAAAAACCGGATCTATATTGCTCAGAATCGCTATTATAGCATGTTTCCAGAACTTGAAAAACCACTTTGCTTCTACCCATGAAGTCAGAAAAAATCTGGGGACTCAGTCAGAAGATTTTCTCGCCGCAATTTCCACGGCCGTCATCGAAATTCTGAAAAAAAAGCAGATTTTAAATCCGCGATATCTCCACTTTTAGAACTCCAAATGAGATGATGTTTTTTTTGAAAT
>LPNX010588216.1:14699-27103 GCA_001517045.1 Pseudotsuga menziesii
TTTTTTTTCGCATTATACAATTATTTATTATTTTTCGAAAGTGACCACATTCGATTTCAGCATCATTTTAAACACATATTTGTCCACGTAAAGGAATTTTTTCTATTTTTTCAAAAATTGGAAAACCAAAGATACCCTTTTGAAGAGGACACGTCGATATGTGATGTGAGCATTTTTAAGAATTTTTTGGCTGTGTATTTTTAACTCTGCGGATTTTTCTTTGAACTGCTTCGAAGTTGCAGTGTGGTTTTCTAAGTATAAGTTTTAGAAGTAATTAAAAAATAAATATCATATGAATGTCAAAATGCGTGTATGATATGTCAATGGATAGAAGATTCATTGGTGAATCTATCGGTATCAACTCTGCTCAGTTATGTGCTAGCAATGGCAGGGTTTACACCTCTGCAAGGCACAGGAAATTTTCCATTTGTTTGAATGTGGGCTAAGTCTGTTTTTTTAAGCCCTCGACTGAGGTATGAACCTCGACCGAGGTATTTAAATACCTCGGTCGAGGTATTAGCTCGGTAGAGGTCCTATTCTATATAAAGAGAGCAGCCTTAAGACAGAAGCGTACGTGGTCATTACATTTGTTGAAAGTTGGTGTTTGAAATGAAAGAAAAAGTCATGTATCTTTATTTGTAGAAATGGGTCTTGGAGTCTTGGTGTCATAGATATGATTGATCAAATCTATGACTCCTATGACTCCTCGACCCATATCTATAGATGTATGAATTGATATAACCCAAGGAAATGATGTCATATCATTTTTTTCATGCTCACATTTTCATCTCTCTAAAAGTACTAAAAATATTTTACGCCTTCGTATATAATTTTTAATTTTAAAAAACTACAATTATGTGATATGACTTTGAAATTCATATCACATAATTGTAGTTTTTTTAAATTAAAAATTATATAGGAAAGAGCAAAGTATTTTTAGTATTTAAAACCTTTGGTAATTTAGTGATTTCTCGACTAAATGTAAAAATCATGTTTATTTCCAAAAGTCCGCGGCCTCTATTTATAGTTTTTTTGACAGAGGCACCTCGGTCGAGGTATATACCTCGACCGAGGTCGATACCTTGACCGAGTTAATACCTCGGTCGAGGTATTTATTAACCCTCGGTCAAGGTTTTAATACCATGACCGAGGGTTAATAGATACCTCGACCGGGTGCTGAAAAAAACCTCGACCGAGGGCTTAAAAAATGCTCGGTCGAGATATTATTAGCTCGGTCGAGGGTTTAACAAGCCCTCGACCGAGGTACGTTTTTTGGTTTTTTTCCAAATTCGCTTGCCAAAAAGTGTTACCCAGGTCCGTGGATTCACCCCCTTTTTAACGCATGGTTTCCATTCCATGCCTTGGGTAGGGATTCAATAGGTGTCCCTGAAAGCTTGTAGGAGGTGGGATTCAATAAGTGTCCCTGAAAGCTTGTAGGAGGTGGGATTCAACATGCCATAGAATCATGACCGTTGCTTGGATCGACAAACCATTGGCTTCATTAAATTTAGGACATCGATATAGTGATAGGGTGGAACTCTAATGTGGTTCCATGGAGAAGAGACCATTTTTTTGGTCAGATTTGGAAACTAGGGTTATGCTCAGTAAGTGAATGTGAAATTTTTGCACACGAGGGTCAAATTCGCATATTACTTGACTGTGAAGGTGTGGCTAGCGTTCCCACATAACACATGCCTAAAAAAGCTTTCATGAACCACCGAAAGCTCTTTTTGATGCACGACTTCCATTCTATGCCCTAGGCAGGGATTCAACAGGTGTCCCTAAAACCCTGTAGGAGGTGGGATTAAACGTGCCATAGAATCATGACCGTTTCTAGAATCGAAAAACCATTTGCTCCATTGGATTTAGGACATCGATATAGTGCTAGGGTGGCCCTCTAATTTCGTTCCTTGGACAAGGGACCCTTTTTTTGGTCAATTTTGGAAACTAGGGTTTTGCTCAGTAAGTGAATGTCCAATTTCTGCACATAGGGGTTGAATTCGCATATTGCTTGACCATGAAGGTGTGGCTAGCATTCCCACATAATGCATGCCTAAACAAGCTTGCACGAACCACCAAAATCCCTTTTTGATGCACGATTTCCATTCTATTCCCCGAGTAGGGATTCAATAGGTGTCCCTAAAAGCTTATAGGAGGTGGGATTCAACGTGCCATAGAATCATGATTGTTTCTTGGATTGACAAACCGTCAGCTCCGTTGGATTCAAGACATCAAGATAGTGCTAGGGTGGCCCTCTAATGTGGTTCCATTGAGAAGAGACCATTTTTTTGGTCAATTTTTGAAACTAGGGTTTTGCTTAGTAAGTGAATGTGAAATTTTTGTACATGGGGGTCAATTTTACCTATTGCTTGACCATGAAGGTGTGGCTAGAATTTCCACATAACACATGCCTAAACATGCTTGCATGACCCACCAGAAGCCCTTTTTTATGCACGGTTTCCATTCTATGACCCAGGTAGGGATTCAACAGGTGTCCCTGAAAGCCTATAGGAGGTGGGATTCAACATGCCATAGAATCATGAACGTTGCTCAAATCGACAAACCGTTAGCTCCATTGGATTCAGGACATTGGGATAGTGCTAGGGTGGCCCTCTAATCTAGCTCCATGGACAAGGGGTCATTTTTTCAGTCAATTTTGGAAAATAGGGTTTTGCTCAATAAGTGAATGTCCAATTTCTGCACATATGGGTTGGCTTTACAAATTCCTTGACCTTGAACATGTGGCTAGCATTCCCACATGGAACCTGCCTAAAACCGCTTGCACGACCCACTGAAAACCGTTTTTGATGCATAGTTTCCACTCTATGCCTCGGTTAGTGATTCAACGGGTGTCCCTAAAAGCATGTTGGAGGTGGGATTCAACATTCTATAGATTGATGACCGTTCCTCGGATCGATGAACCGTTGGCTCTGTTGGATTCAGTACATTGGGATAGTGCTAGACAGGCCCTCTACTCTGGGTCCATGGACAGGGGATCATTTTTTTTTTCAATTTTGGAAACTTGGGTTTTGCTCAGTAAGTGAATATGAAATTTTTCCACATAAATTCCAGCTTCAAGGCGATTGCAGATATTTCCCTCATCCAAGAGATGTGAGAATTTGTATAATGAAATGCAGGAGGAGACAATGCCATTACGTCAATAACCATGTAATGGAATATGTTTATGTTTATAAGCAACTGGCCATTCTATTACGTCATTATTACAAAATATATATATATCTTCATGCTACGAATGCTTTGAATAATACTCCATAAACATGAATTTATAAAATAAGATTCAGAATAGTACTTCTCTAATCAATTTAAAGTATAATAAAACCACACATAACTTTCATCTCTTTTAAAGTTGTTACTCGAGGCCATTCGTCAAATGCCATGTGCATTAACAAAATGATAAAATAATGTGTAGGACATACATACTGTGCAGGATATAGTCATAACCATTATTTTGAATCAACCTTATAATACTCGGATACTTTTAGGTTTGATGTGTATCCCATGTATCTGTTAAATGAAAGACATCATGCTAAACAATAATATTATTTATGTAGACCACACTGGTGCATCACTTAAGTGTGTCAAATTCGTGCAACCTTTAAATGATTGTTAGGTTGTTATGTGGGTAAGGTGCTTTTGTATTCCACCAAGTTGGATCAGTTGCTTAGCTATGCTGGGTGCTTATGTCTATTAGGTATGTTCCATCTTTGTGAATACAATTTGACATTGTTAATATAACATTGTATATGCAATTGGATCGTGGTAAAAAAGAATTAAAATGTACATTTTTTTCATTACGTAATATTGTAATTGTGCATTGTTCTCAAATTTATAACTGATATCTCCATGCAATTGTAAAATCTATAAAAAATTGGTAACTTTACACATAGAAACATTCTTCGCCACACGTGTATAATCACACTTAAAATACTGAACCATGAATATATCAAGAGCCTTGATATGAAATATTTTTTATAGCATGAAAGTTATAATACAAAAATAGAAGGCCTATCTGTGGCCTATCAATGTACATGTATCAAAAACATATTTGATGTACATGTGCAAACAAAAGTACATTTGTCCTAGACCGTGCCCCTATACTCTAAATCCGGATTGTACATAAAAAAAATATTTGTTCTGGACTAACACATCAAAAATCTAACTTTCTCTTGTTTTTCATAGACCCTGATGCTTTTCGACTTTGTTTATGACCACTGTGCATCTCTGGCGACTACAAATCAATGACAATATTTCTTGATCAGGTAACTGAACTAGTACCATCTGTTAATAACAAAGTTTGAAAATTTAAAATATGACTCAATTGTAAATAAAACAAAGACTCACTACTTCCGCCAGGGGTATAGGTGCCTCTGGTGTCTAGGGTATAGGTGCCTCTACTGTCCTCCACCTTGCAGAGAGCCTCTCTTCCATGCTTCTCCGTGAATAAAAAAAAAAGTCTATTATCTCAAGAATTAGCAACATGTACATGAATGAGAAAGTACTAATCACTTATGTAAAAAATTAACATCTCACCGAAAAAACCATTTCTAGGGGATTATGCTGGGACTCTTTAATAGTAAGAGGAGCCGTAGGTTGAACATCAACCTCAGTTGCATGCACTAATGAACCAAGGTGTGGCTACATCACGGGGACTTCACTTAGTGAACATCTCACATAGCACGTGCGATCATGAGATATTAAAGAATACCCTTAATTTCGAGAGATATTGACCCAAACACTTTTTGATTAGGATGAAAAACATTAAAATTTATTTACTTACATTACAATATTTAATAATAAATATATGTTTAAATAAACAATCTAAATGTTTAATAGTATATGCTTAAATTAATCATTGTCACACTAAAATGATTTTGTTTAGATAAAAAATTAACTATTTAATGTTTAATAAATATATCAATTAAAATTATAAAATAAACAACATTTTAGTGTTTAAAAGTGGATACTTAAATCAATAGATGTTACATTGAAATGATTTTTCGATCATAATAAATATATGCAAATTATCAAATACAACATTTAAATTATTTAGTACCCAGATAACCTAAAATTGTATGCCAAAATAATTTCTATTCAAACTATTTAATATATAGAAAACCTTTTTTTTTCACTAAAAAATAATGTATTTTGATATGAATCAAAATTATATAAAATGTCTTAAACCCATCTCAATGTCTATTAGTTTTGTTTTTGTCCTTTAAGAGCCACGAGGTGGCAATGTTCTAGACGGAGTGATCTGGGCTCAACTCAATATCTTAGTGATTGTAGATAGCTAATGCTTTAATACTATTGGATTATCTAGTTTATAATATCTTAATGATAATGATAAAGATTAAAACAAGATGAATAGATTGGTAATCATATTTTAAATAATATTTTTGACATTTACAAAAATGGTTCTAATTAGTTTGATTTTGAGTTATTGGTAATTTATTTATGTAATGTAAAGGTTGTAGTCTGATGATAAGGTAGAATTTATATGTCAAACACTTTAAAATATAGCTATTTTCTTTTTGAATTCTCAATTTTGTAAATATTAAACATAAAATTGAGATCGAAATAGAAAACAATGATTAAATAACTAAAAAAAGTTCAATTTGAATACATTCATGAGAGAAGAATAATGTAGAAACCCTAAGACTATACAAAGACAAGTTGACAATTAATACTTAGAACACAATTAAAGTATTTACAATATTGATGGACTTTATTAATGCATTTTGCTTCTCTTAAAAAATGTAAAATAAAATTATAATAAAAAAAGAGCTACCATTAAGTAATCCGAGTTTTATATATATTTTTATATTTGGTTAAATATAAAACCAAGATAGAAACAAGAAGTAAAACAATATAATTAATATTTAACATGTTATGATAATAATGTTTAATTTAAATACATTCAGCACAAACAACACTTTAATATTTCTTAAGGAATTCAATTCAATTTATGACAAAATATATTACTTATGATGATAATGTTTAATTTAAATACATTCACCACAAAACAACAATTTAATATCTCTTATTCAATTCAATTTATGACAAAATATATTACTTATGATGATAATGTTTAATTTAAATGCATTCACCACAAAACAACAATTTAATTTAATTTATGACAAAATATATTACTTAACATAACAATGATTTGATTTGATTTGTTTTTTTATCTTAATCTTGAAGTTACGTTTTATTAAAAATATAAAATTTCCTATATTAATGAACAATTAATTTGTTATATATTAATGAAAAAATTCTATTAACATTTATACTAATCTACTTTAAGTTATTACTCCTTTTATTTAATATTAATTTACTATTTTTATTTTGAAGATTGTTGTAGAATTTTTTTAAATAATTACACTTTTTATTTAACATTAATTTACTATTTGTTATTTTCAAGATTGTTGTAGAACTTTTTCACTTTTCTCACTTTGTAAAGTCAAAATGTTCAATATCATATGTCTTTCACATGTAAACACTTAATGTGAAGTGAGAAGTTATAAAACTAACAAAACAATAATTTAATATCTCTTACTCAATTCAATTGAATAAATGACAAAATATTTTAAGAGAAAACCACTTAATCCCTAAATAATGGCCTTACATGAAGTGAAATGCGAGTTGTTTCCACTAATGCATTCTCATTGCAATTTGCAGGTTTCCTGCACCCTTTGTTAGTATGTTCTAGCAGTCCACAAGGTTTTGGATTGCTCGAGCACACCATCATTGTTGTAATCCATTTTTAGACATAGCCATTTACAAATTTTCATATAGGTTCATAAAAGAGGTGTCAGTTTCATATTAATCAATCTATAATGTTTGTATTACTCTCTCATCATTCTCTAGTTTAAAAATATCCCAATCGTCCTTAATTTGTGTGTATATTTGTGTGTATATAGAGAACCAAAAAGATCTAAAAGCTGTTATTTATGTGCATGCAGTATGCATTGCATATTCCAGTTCTACAATCCATTTATTTTCAAATCTCTCAAACTTGTTCCCAACGTCAATCTTCTTAGGGTTTCTTTTTCTTTCTAATTCTATGTTTATAAGCAATTGGAGCAAATAACTATAAGCTTTTTACAAAAAATATTAAAATTTTAATTTATCAGTAAGTCTTTTTATCTTTTTGAATTTGGAAAATTAAACATTTAGAGATTTCATAATAATTAAATTGTGTTTAGGCTTTGAAAATTCAAGATTATAAGCATAATTATCATTTAAAACTTTGAAAATTCAAAAACCAATCTATCTAATTCAAAATCTAATCTATATTTCACAGATTTCAAAGTATTTTATCTATCTATTTCACATATTTCAAATTTTTTTCAATCTATTTTACAAAGTATAAAGCGAAGAACATGAGAGAACAAGTGAGATGCTTGATAGCCTCTTTTGAGGCCACAGACGTAGTCTTTTGTTGCATAGCAACAGACGTCAACATTACTATTAAAACTGAAACAAATAAAATTTGACAATATTAACCGTTTCTGTCCATGGAACTGATAGACGACTCAATCAACGTCACTTCTGCACCAAAGCAGAGTTCAAGTCAATAGAAAAACCTACCTTCCTAAGCCGATCAACAATGACAAAAGATGTAAAGTTGTAGAGTGTATTCTTTCTCTTCTACTACTACTCTACTCCCATAGCTTTTTCCAATTCCTTGTCCATCGGCCTCCGCAAATGTTTCCATTTAAAGCAAAAGGGAAAACACAGACAGTTCCATTTTTCTTTTTCTTTCTTGAAGGCATAAAAAAAGACTAGCAACCTTTTTCGTTCACATTAGATCAATCCATGCAAGCAAATAATATTTTCTGGAAATAAAGGATGCACAATATAGAGGTATTGTTATTGAAGATTCATTTCTTTATTTTACCAGAGCCTAGAAAGATCCCACACAAAGTCTCTTCCATATTGGAGCTCAATTTATGAATGATTCCGCTACCTTGAGAAACTTAAAGAGTCTTGTGAAGATGCGTTATACAGCTCGATAGGATATTTCTGCTCTGAAACGAATCCCTGAGTAATCTGGTTCTGGGGTCATAGTAATCGATCCATTGAAGTCTCAGAAGGAAACATCAATGAGGTTTGATCAGAGCTGGTTGAGTCTACTCCGGTTAGATGCGTCGGCCATAACACCGGAGGTACTATCAGGTTTTTAAGCGTGCCCAAGGGTTTCTCATTTTGGGATAAGTCTTTGGCCAGTTGGTTTAATTCAGCTTCAATCAATGCACTGATATTCCACTGATCAAGATAATACTATACTATAATGATCCTGGTTTTAATGAACATGACCTCCCTGCGACTAGCGGCCATCACCTGTTTCATCTCCTGTCTTTGCTTAGCTACGTGAAAAATGTCAAAACAATACGCAGAAGTGCTTTACAAATTGGAAGACCCGGTGCAATGATGGAAATGATTGAAGCAGGTGATGATGATGTCGATGGTATACAAAGCACTGATGGATTTTTTCATCCCAATCTTTGGGACAACGACTTCATACAATTTTTGACAGTGCTTCACTTAGGGGGTAATTAGCTTTGATAATTGAATTCATATTTGCATTTGCATAATTTTCTATTTTTATCCATCAAGATTTAACCAACTAGATATTTGTATATTGGTTAGGATATTGAATAATATTTCTGAAACGTTCATTGAACAAGATGCGTGCCAAAAGAGCATGTTATCAATCTCCCTACTAAGCACTAACCTTCACTGCGAGATGGTGCAGATAGAAGAGATGATTGATGTAAGCTGGAGAAAGTTTGAAATAGGATGATGCTTTGAAGAATCCTTTTGATGCTCGACATGATTATCTCCTGATTTCGATTATGGCTACTCTTTGCGCTTTTGCTAACTCTCCAATCGATCTGGAAAATGAAAAAATGACATTCCTGTATTTTGACTCTTCTAAATTTGAAGTTTCCTTTATCGTATTTTTTTCTCTTACATTTTTGTCAATATATGCTTCACAAGCTCAAAATTATTAAAAAAAGTTTTCAGAAATTGACATAACATGTTTCAAATATTACTTAGAGTTCTTAATAAGGAATAGTTGTGTACTAAGTAACAAATATAAAAGGTTTTGTTCGGTAGCATCCAATCGAAAGGTTAACGAGGCGTCAATGACAACATCCAATGGAAAGGGAAAAGAACAAAAAAATATTGAAACCATAGTTAGAGCAGCAAGGTCGACAATACTGGAAGAGGACGCAATGAAGAGAAACTTAATTATGCCCTAGCTTGAACCTGCATGTGGGAGTGAGCTCCGTGAGGCTGCACTTTTCTGGAATATGAAAAGAACTAGTCAGACACCCTCAAACTCAACCCCACCACCTCCATCAAACTATTCCCCTCGGCAACAAATACAGTCTCGTAATATGGTCAAAAAATATATGATCCTTGATGTAAGTTTGACGGGTTTAAGAAGCATATATTCTCACCTTGAAATCTTCTCAGAGATTTAAACATTCATTGTTTCAAATCTTTTTGGCGTTGCAGTATTTCGGATTCTCCATGGTGCTCTAGAGTCCTCGATTTCATCCTTCCATGGTTGTATTTGTGTATCCCTAGTATCTTGATGATGAGTCTTCTGTCAATGGACAACCCTCCAGACACTTCACTCACGACTGTGCAATTCATTATCAGTAGTTATGTTAGATATTATTATCGCGATAATTATTGTGATGCCAGCGAGCTATGTCTTATCCCATGGCGAAAAACCGTTAAAATGACATTAGGGCATTGACAAACTAGGCTGCATGCCTATAAAGTGGGTTGCATATAAAGGATAAACCTATAGTAAGGTTATGAAAACTGTGGTTGAAACCTTGAACTAGGGCGCAAGGAAAAAATGGCTTAGAAATTAATGCAATTAGAAATGACACCATGTTTTGTGTAATCTTTTGTCTCAAGGACTGCGATGTGACCTTCATGCAAGATAGGATTCATGCGGGTCAACTATATTTCAGCACATGCCCTCGAGTTCAACTTGATCCCAATAAGTTTTGCAAAGCTCAAAGATTGGATGTCAATTCATCGCCACTATCATTCCATCCATATATTAAAAAACAACTAACACTATAACAACAGTCTGTCCATCGTATTTTCGTCCACACAACGTAGGATGTATGGCACAATATGCTTATGCAAGCTTGTCGCCAGGTCTTGGGGCACAAAGTCCCATGCCTACCGTCACCTATATAAACCGCTAAAGAAAAAGATAAATCAAAATTTAAATAGTTTCCTCAAAAATAATTGATATAAACTATAGCAAAAATTATATGTTTTTGTTAAAGTTGTTACAAATTACTCTAAATAATAGCCTTGAAGGATTCATATATATTCCCTTGTCGGAGACATAACAATCGTAAAATCTTACTTATCAAATAAAGTCATTAAACAAATTTGAAAAACAATAATATTATGAGTGTGTATAAATGGGTGGGTCTAAATTGTTTCAAATCCAATTGTTTATGCAAAATGATGAAATAGGTCTTTTTTATTTACCATTTTAATGAAATGATTTATACATAGCCCATACCCATCCTGCATGAAGGTAGATAGTGTTTCCCAACAAATTCCACTAGCTTTTATCATAATCAACCACCCACAAATAGTGTTTTCCAACAAATTCCACTAACTTTTATAATAATCAGCTGCATGAAGGTAGATAGTGTTTCCCAACAAATTCCACTAGCTTTTATCATAATCAACCACCCACAAATAGTGTTTTCCAACAAATTCCACTAACTTTTATAATAATCAGCTAATGACAAATTATGAAGAGATGCAAATATCAGAAAATATTCTAACAGTTCTAGGACAAAAAAAAATTGCAAGCTTTTATGGGATGATTCTGACCCAGTATACGTCAGAATCATCTGACGCAGTCTACGTCAGAATCATCATTCTGATGGTTCAAATCTCTGTTATGAGAGACAAAGCATGGTAAAGAACTGGACCACTTTATCTTGTGCTATGTACATGTTAATTCAATTATGAAAGCCACACTTTCTCTGTGGCTGGTTCCAAACAAATGAATTCATGGTTGTATCATATGGTTAGAGTATAATTTTCCTACAACATCATGTTGATCAAGTTGATACATGGATATTTGGAATTTTCCTGGCCACATGAAATCTGAGTCTAGTAGAGATTACAAAGTCAGAATAAATGAAAATGACCAGAATAAATGAAAATGCCTTGAGCTTATTTTTATTATTGATTTTTTATTTTTATTATTGATGTTTTCCATCCAATTGGCAAGAAGCAAAGTCAACCGTTATGATAATAACGTTACCACCCAGGCACTCCACCCATTACTATTACTGAAGGAAAACGTATGCATGTCTATTTTAATGCATATGCACATTTTTATTTCCTAGTATTTTTGTCACCTCTGAATGGACAAGAACTATCATCCATCTCAGAATCATTGCACATAGAGGTATATGGCCGCATGAGGAACAAATTAGCCCTCCTGCACTCTAGTAGGTAAAATATCTTCTCAAATGAAACATAATGCATATAATTGATATGTCACAGAAGCAGTAGGGGTTATGGGTAATGGTCGATGGTGATTGTTAAGCCTATCTCTCATGGAAAGGTAAAGCAAGAGGTAAGGTATAGAAGAGATATCAATGGGATTATTATGGGTGAAGAAATATATATATATACTAGCAATTGTCTCCAAAAAGGTGTAAAATAAAGTCGAAAAAAAAGTAAAATTAATTTTGATCAATAAATTTGAATGAAAAAATATAGATTCAACTTATGCAATGTTAATATTTTCTTTTTGAACTATTATGTTAATTTAACATAATTCTTACCCCATTTCATGTTAACATAATGGTATAATAAAAATAAAGCGCATTTTTATTTCTTAAATATTTATATTGTGAATTTTTGGCAAAGAAATAATTATATCTTATGATTGAAAATATAGTTGATGATTATAAATAACATTTTTTTGTGTAATGTCATACACAATTTGGTGGTTTATTTTCTAAATATAACACAAAATCCTCAAGGGAAAATTCCCTATACCACAAAAATACCACAAAAATCTTGAATAGCATTTGCTTCCATGTTTTTTCCTCCTTAGGGATGCTGTATCTTCCTTTTTATCATTTCCTCATCCAACATTTTCTCTTCCTTTATAATAATTGTCTTTTCAATGCCTTGGGACTAATTTTTTTAATGGTGTTGTAATCTAAGAAATATAGCTTCTCAAGTTTGGTTCACAATAAGTTAGTTGCCCTTAATAATTTGTCAATGTCCAATATGCATGGATGTTTTTCTTATATACAAACAATATCATTAAACAAACTATATCTCACTATCACTAAAAAAAT
>LPNX010588223.1:2384-207615 GCA_001517045.1 Pseudotsuga menziesii
TTTTTTTAGAAAGCTCGGATAGTGTCTACTTACTCAGGAAGTATTCCCACTCCCTTTCAGCAATGAATTTTTCCCACTGCTTTTGCTTCTCCGCCCAATTAGTGTTTGAGGGTGGGTCTAGTAATAGAGGTCGAGGTTCAACAATGTGCCCGGCTCCTTTCTCTATTAAAAACTTGAACAGTAAAGCTGGCAAGGAACACAAGAATTGATCGGTAAATTCTGTGAAAAATTTCTGTCGGACGGTTTCCACAGAAGTCCTGTCTTCGACTGCTTGTTCCTCACAGAAGTCATCGGCTATATTTTCGACCCACTCCGAGAGATTCGTACATCCTCCTCGGGTCAGTTTCTGGAGTAACTATGCTTCTTTAGTGTCGTCCAGCTTTCTCATCCAAAAGCTGCTTCAGTAGGTGGGGTACGAATTCGACAAATTTTTCGTGAGTTTCAGTGAAAAATCGGGCTTTGGCTTCCGCGACTGTCAATCTGTTCCTTCTCGCGTAATTTTGTAGATAGTTAGCAATTTTTCGCTCCCACCAGTCCTTGAGCTCCTGCTCTGGTATCATATGTGAGCATATATTCCAGTTATGTACTACCGGCAACGGAACCAATGTTGTAATCCTACAGATCACATAAGGTTACCAATAATACATACAACAATATACACAGATGCAAGAGACAAGAACTGATAACAAGAACAGACTATATTATTCTCAATAGATCATACAAAGCCAAGAACTGAACTGTGTTCTTGTGTGGCTCAACAGCCTAATATACAGGTTACAAAACAGTTACAATCATAACTACCTGTCGGTTCACCGAACCGACACGACTATTAGTTAACAGACTAACTACTATGTTTACTCGGCCGACCGACGTAGTCGGTCCCTTGACTTAGTCGGCTGATCGACTAAGTCGGTCTTCGTTCAAGTCGACTTATGTCGACTTGCTCCTTCTACAGAGATTCAAAGTTGGTGATAAATCAAGTAAATGAGAGCTATCAAAATAGGAATCCTCGGATGAGGGCTTATAGGAATGAAGTATGGGATATGTTTGGAATTTTTTTTACAGAACATACAATTCAGGTAGTTCCCCGACATGAAAATTTGGTAGCTAATTCTTTAGCTGTGGCCGCTGGAAAATTTGAAACCCCTATTGCTGGTCAGAGGGAATACCAGGTGGAAATTGTGAATAGACCGTCTATTCCTGACAATTCTAAATATTGGCAGGTGTTCGAAGATGACATGCAGATCAGAAGGTTCCTAGAACTCTCAGGAGAATTGGTGAATACTCCTATTGACACCGAAAATGACAATGACAACAGTATTCAAGATGACGAGGAACTTGAGAAAGAAGGAAATGGTGCTGAAAAGTTAAGGGGAACCCTGGGAGGTAAGGATATTATTCAATCAAAAAACAATTGCATACCAAGAGGTTTGATTCCTCTGGAAAAAAAAATTGATCAAAATTACGTTGCCAAGAACCCAAAAGTAAAGCCTGTTGAGGATGCTGTTGAAGATAGGAATATTGGTACTAAGGAGAATCCTAAGATTATAAAGGTATCAAAGAAATTGCCTAAAAAAGAAAAAAGAAGAATATGTGAAGTTAATGAAACAATATACAAATGTCTTTGCGTGGAGTTATGAAGATCTCAAAGAATATGATACATCTATCATACAACATACTATTCCTATAAAGCCTGGGGAGAAACCTTTCAAGCAGAAGCTTAGAAGAATAAACTCTAAGCTGCTTCCCATCATTGAGAAGGAAATTAAGAAGTTGTTTGATGCCAAGATCATTGTAACTCTAAGGTTTTCAAATTGGGTTGCAAACCTGGTTCCTGTTAGAAAGAAGAATGGAGAAATAAGGTTGTGTATAGATTTCTGGAATTTAAATAAATTCTCTGTGAAGGATAACTATCCATTGCCAAAGATGGACCATATATTGCAGAAAGTAGTTGGAGCTAAAAGAATTTCAATGTTGGATGCTTTTTCCGGCTATAACCAGATCAAAGTGTTACCTGAAAATCAAGAAAAAACTGCCTTTACTACACCTTGGGGCACTTTTATGTATGCAAAGATTCCTTTCGGCTTGATGAATGCAGGAGCCACTTTTCAGCGAGCTATGGACATTGCTTTTGCAGGGGAAATTGGGAATTTTGTAGTGATCTACATGGATGATATCGCAGTCTATTCAAAATCTGATAGAGAGCATCTGCGTCATCTGGAGAAAGTGTTCATGAAATGTAGGAAGTTTGGTATATCTTTGAATCCAAAGAAGTCCAATTTTGCATTGGAAGAAGGAAAGTTGTTAGGCCATATAATATCAAAAGATGGAATAAAAATTGATCCTGAAAGGGTGAGTGCAATTTTGAAAGTAGGTGAACCCAGGAGTAAAAAAGAGATACAATCATTCTTGGGGCTGGTAAATTTTTTGAGAAGATTTGTGCCAAGTTTTGTCGAGATCTTAATGAATATCACAAATATGTTGAAGAAGGGTCATGATATAAAATGGAATGCAGAAGCTAGAAAGTCTTTTTAGGAAATCAAGAAAGCAATATCAGAGGCTCCTGTGTTGGTGAGTCCAAATTTTACCAAAGATTTCTCAGTATTTTCATATGCTTCAGAATATACTATAGCAGCAGTTCTATTACAGAAAAATGATGAGAATTTGGAACAGCCCATAGCATTTTTTTAGCAAAATGTTGAGGGATGGAGAATTGAAATATGATATCATGGAGAAACAAGCATATGCTTTCATTAAATCATTGAAGAATTTCAGAGTATATATTCTACATTCACATATAGTTGCACATGTTCCATCTGCTGCAGTAAAGGGAATCTTGACACAACCAGATCCAGAAGGCAGAAGAGAAAAATGGATTGCTACATTATTGGAGTATGATATAGAAATAAATCTCACCAAGTTGATTAAAGGACAAGGATTAGCTAAAATGATGGCTAATTCAAATTGTGAAGATTTGCAAATTAATTTATTATCTCACCAAGCTAATCAGTTAGATACAGAAGTGGAAGTAATGGTTGATTTTGTGGCTTCTCCATGGTATTCTGATATTGTATATGTCCTTCGAAATTTACAAGCGCCAGAAGGATTGAGTAAGTCAAGGGCCCGATCCATAAAATTGAAAGATGCCAAATTTTGTATTCTAAATCAATATCTTTATTGGAAAGACCCCAGAGGAGTGTTGCTGAATTGTCTTTTGGAAAATGAAGCTCAGCATACGGTCAAAGAATTTCACAAGGGAGATTGTGGGGGACATCATTCTTGGAAAGTGACGGCAAACAAAATTCTAAGAGCAGGCTATTATTGGCCTACATTATTTTAATATGTGTATAAAGAAACCAGTAAGTGTCATCAATGCCAAATTTTCGACGGAAAGAGGAAAGTGCTTCCTCTCCCTTTGAATCTGATAACAGTAGAAGCTCCTTTCCAGCAGTGGGGTTTGGATTTTATTGGTGAAATAAACCCCAATTCATCAAGACAACACAAATGGATTTTGACAGCTACATATTATTTTACAAAATGTATTGAAGCTATCCCAACTAGAAGAGCCACTGAAAATGTAATCATGGATTTTCTTGAGGAAAATATATTGGCTGGATTCGGATGCCCTAGAAGAATAGTAATAGACAATGTGGCTGCGTTCAAATTCAAGAAAATGATTGATTTCGTCACAAGTATCATATAAGCCTCAACCATTCAACTGCCTATTATCCACAGGGAAATGGGTTAGCTGAATCTTCAAATAAAAGCTTAGTAAGGATCATCAGGAAGCTGTTGGAAGATAATAAAAGGTCCTGGCATACCAAGCTCAAGTATGCTCTATGGGCTGACATGATTAGTACCAATAGGGCGATTGGCATGTCTCCATTCCAACTGGTGTACGGAAGTGAAGTCATTTTTCCAGCATCGTTGGGTGTTCCTGTTATGAGATAATTCCAAGATCAGCAAGAAGAACCAAATCATATGCAAAGGAGGATAAATCAGATTATTGAGCTGGATGAGCGAAGGAATAAGGCTTATGACAAGGTGCAATTACATCAAGAAAAAATGAAAAATACCTTTGATAGAAGAATCAAAGAAGAACAATTCCAGATTGACAATTTAGTCTTGAAGTGGGATGCTCCCAAAGAAGACAAACATGGAAAATTTGAGCATATGTGGGTAGGTCCTTATGTCATTGCTAGATACAGAGGACAAAATGCATTTCTGCTAGAATATCTGAATGGGGTTCCTCTTGAAAGTAACCCTGTCAATGGAAGGTATCTGAAACATTACCTGTCCTAAGGAGGAGGGTAAGATTTGTATTATAGCCTGAAAATACCTATTTTCTTTGCTAAGTCAACACAGATGGTAGGCCGAATGTATTTGAAGCCCGTGGTGAAGGCCCTAAGATTTAGGAAGTGTGCCATTCCTTTATAAAAGAAAAAATATATATCCACAAAATACAAAAGATAAGTTTTTTGGAAGTTATTATGAAAGATTGAGAACAGGCACCTGGTCTACAAGTTGTTTGATACCTCGTAGGGAGGATATCATCCCTAGATGGAGCCAGCTGTTAACACCATTATTTAGCAGGGGAGCAAAGAGACCATGGTGGGGAGGAAATAATGGTTACTTGTTAAACTTTGGTTAAAATTTATAGTATAAAAGTAAGACAAAAGGAGAGTAAGCGATGAAATGTCACGGGATCCAACGATGCAGAGCATAAAGGTGGAGATCAATGGCCTGTATTATGTCCGCTCTCTAAAAGATGCAAGAAGGATAAGTACGTGTAGGTATTCAATGTAACATAGAGATCAACGGTTGTCAATCCAGCTTGATGAGATCTACGGTCTTTGTGAACTCCGCCTTGTGAACCTGCACGTTTGTTAAAACAAAGGAACCCAGCAGAATGGAGTACGTGTCACTTGATCTGACAGTGGGGAAATAAAGGCGAATTACATCGACGATCATGGATGAATCCGGAATAGGAACTTCCACGTTTGATAAGACGAGGATGCTCAGTGGAATTAGGTACGTGTCACTTGATCCGATGGCTGAAAAATAAAGGTGAAATAGATCGACAGTCACTGATGGATCCGGAGCGGGAAGTTGCGCGGTAGTAGAATAGAAACCATTGTACACGTGGTTGATCATGGTGCATTCTGGAGGAAAAAATGGTTTGTTGGAAACCACCAAAGGGATCCTTCGGAGTGGGGTCCTATAAAAGCAAAGTTGACTTGTTCAATAATGATTTTATTGTCGCTGGACAAGTGAAAAGGACCTATGTGCTCATCAACCTTCAATTGTCAATTTCGAACACACGCAGCCACAGTAACAGGTAAGGCTCAAACGCCCATAATTCATCCATCTGGTTACCATTACCGACTGGATTATGGACCAAGGAAAGGAATTGCAAGAGTCTGGTCATATTTTAGATGACAGGGAAGACTATCTGGTCGATAGGGATAGAGGAGTGTGTGACCCTTTCCTGTCCATAGGAAGCGTATCAGTCAGTAAAGAGAGTTTGTGGCAATATAATTCATAGGGCAATGATGTCTTAAATGTCTGTAAATCATTTTTATATTATTTTGCCGTTGAAAAAACAAAGCATGTTCCTGAGTTCACAGAATGGTGCACGGTTAATTATTCCCCTTCTCAAAGAGTCATTGTGAGTCAGTGTACTTCTCAAATACTCTATAAAATCAATGCCAAAGTCGTCCATGAAAACCTAAACTTGCCCGACAGTTACCCTGACAGTCGTGAACCTGTAAATGAGTCCATTCTTGCTGAATTGTACAAAAGTTGTGGAACTGAAGTCCGTTGCAAATTCCTGTCTAGCATTTTGAAAGAAGGTCAGTCATTAGATGGTATTTTCTTACCTTACCATGTTCATATTTTCAAAAATGAAGTTCAATTAGTGGTATCCTTGGTCTGTCAAATCTTAGGTCTTGACGATGATTGTCATGTAAATGAAGTCATCCTTGGTTTTTTATTGAAAATAAGTTCGTTAGGTTCTGAGTCTCAGTTGGTCCCTGTATTCAGTCTAGACGAATACTTGGGGGAAGCAATACATCTTCAGTTAAGTGAATTCCCAAAGGTCAGGTTCTTTAAATTTCAAACTTACTTGTTGAACATGTTGCTATGTTCAAACGTCACTGAATTACAGTTTTTGAGTACCATCTTCTCTTCTGATTTTCCCAAGCAAATCAACATGTTTGAATTTTCCAATTCAATCATGTCAAAAATATATAAAATGTTGTTCGATGAAGTGTTTCCCCGTGTGTTAGAATAGATGAAATGCCTGATGCAGTCCTCGCCTGAGGATCGAGTCGGAGACTAGTTCCTGTATAAAGATTGTACTGTTTTGAGGATATATGGATTTACTGGGGAACCATATAAATTATCTGCTCTCCTCACTCCCATATTTTTTGCATTATAGTTCATGAGGCAAAGGTTGCATTCAGAGGAAGAACATTTTGGAGCCTTTAAGAAATCTTCAAATATCAAATTCCCACTCAAAGTTGGCTCTTTTATTTTCAAAAATAAAGGTGCCTTGGTGTTTATTGAAAAATTATTGGGAAGCATGGAGTTTCAAAAATACCCAAGGGTAAATTATGATCCCGACCATATATTTTCCCCAAGGAAGCAGGAAAACAAAAACAAGTCGTTTGACCACCAGTTTATTGAAGGTTTGAATGAAACAGCTAATCTGTTGCAGTTTATGGAGACTCCAAGGTCTGATAAAGATGCAAGTACTTTACAAGTTGCAGTAGCCCAAGTGACAGAGAGTCCTAATATTGTAATTAAAAGAAGTCTTTCTAAGGTCAAAATCATGGAAGTGGATGAAGATGGGTCACACAAAAAAGCCAAATTGTTTCAAGTAGCTGGAGTTTTAAGTGAAGAGATTTTTGATGATTTCAAGAGAGTTGCTTTAGTCCCAACAAAATCTGTACAAGTAAATCAATTTTATTTTAAAAGTGTGGATAATTCAGAATCAAGTCCAATTTTCAAATCCAAGGAGGAGCTCATGGCCAGTTACATGGAAAAGCGAAAGCAGTCTCTGGAAGAGACAAGGAATTTACTCTCGCGGGTGAGGAGTTTAAACAATCCAAAAACCTCCTTGATTTCTACCAAAGATATAGAAAGAAATACCTTCAAATTGGCCATGGTTAATGATAAAAAGATGTCATAGATGGAGATAAGGTTGGACAAGATTAGTGTACCTGACAAAATACAGCTACAAAAGCAAACAAGTAACATTATTTATTCAGATCTATTGCATGCTATGATGCGAATCAATAAGCTACAAATTTTGGTAGATAAGTTAGAGGTTCAGGTAAAACATGAAAAAGTTGAAAATAAGGCCAATTCCATTCAAATTAAAAAGATACAAGAAGATATTATCAGTTCAGGAAATGAAAGAGATAACACCCAAGCAATCAAAAGAATGCTGGAAGAAAAGGACAACGCCCTCCAAGTTTTGAAGAAAAAATTGAAGATCCCAAGCACTAAGCATTTTCAATCGTCTGAATTGTTAGCACTGTAAGAAGAGAAGGATCAGATTCACCAAGAGATGATGGAACATAAAGGAAGAGCTGTCAAGTTACAAGAGGAAAAAGACAAATGGGAAACTAAACGGAGTGAGCTGATATCACAAATATCCCTACCGAAAAAGGACCAAAATGATGAAAAGGATATCATGGAGGAATTGATGAGTCAGACTCCCACTGATGAAGACCTGTCTATTGTAAATATTGAGAAACCATTAAATGATTTTTCTGCAGATGATTTGTTAGTACCTATGTCCCAGGTCAGCCTAAAGGATGAAGAAATAAAAGATTTAAAGGTGGAAAATGAAAAGGTCAAGTCCGAGTTAGCCAAAGTAAGTGAGAGTAGAAATAAAATATTGCAAGAAAGAAATTAGCTGCAAAAGAAATTCAATGAACCGAAAGAAAGAAACATTGGGAAAGGTCCTCTCCAGGGGGAAAAGCATATCAATTGGGACACCTTATCTGTAGAAATTACTAACCTCAGGCACTATCTGAACTTTATCGATGATCAAAGCATATTGATCAATCTAGCAAATCAAAGACTGAAGTTGGTGAATGAAACTATGGAGCAAAAACCCCTTGCCACAGCCCAAAACACATTGATTTTTTTAAATTTGTTAACATATCAGAAATTACATGATATAGGAGTAAAGGACATAATATCAATAGTACCATGGGCTAAAAAGTTTATCCACAAGCATCATTTAATGAAGACGGTCCAAGACAAAGCTGATGAAATGGTTTCACAGGTTAATAACTTCAAGCAGGTTTTCAAAGAGATATTTGAGGATGGCCTGCCTTCCCTTTGGGATGAGGAGGGACGGATGTTTTATCAAGAGCACTGTCACAGCTTGTTAGTTCAAAGCCGCATGGATCATTCCAAATTTCATGATTTGGAAAAAGGCCTAACAGGGAAAGTTATTGTGGACAAACTAACAGACAATTTCGAAATCTTACAAAAGTTCCTGATTATCAGGGGAGGATTGACCAAGGTGTCATATGAAGCTTACATGGAGCTAGAAGTGTCAATTCGAGAGATGATGGAATATGATAGCCCAAGCGCGGAGCAATGGAAATCCATGGAAAGGTTCGGAAAGACAAAATACATCCTTCATTCATGAAAACAGATGTCCCGCACTGAGGAGCTACTGGGATAGGCCTTGTACCAACTTGATTTAATTTAATGATCTATTAGGATTGAAGCTATAGTTTATTCCTAGAAGTTAGGAATTTAGTTACAAGACTTTAATTAAGCCGATCATTCAGTTATGAGTCTTCTTGGAAGATGAATCAATTTATGTATATAAGTGCATCTATTTTATTTGATGGGGGGTTGGAACCCATCTGGTTGTTGAATGATTTTGCAGACATATATTTTTAAATAACAAAGTGAATGCATAAGAGTTATCAGAGATTCATGTGTCATTTACATTGCAGTCCGTATTTCTTTCCTTATGTGATTGTATTTTCCAGTGTAACACTTCATTTTGTTTTTCTTCATATCTGAAACACAGTGTTGAATGATTAGAATTCATAATGTTTATGCCCTGATCATCGTTTCAGATATTTTATACATTCTTCTACTAAAGTTAATATAGAACTCATCTTTGATGCTCTGTATTAATGGGCTGTTCATTGTCTCTTCTGTTTCACCTGAACTAAATGAATGACTGTGATGAAATGGTTATCTTGCGTTTGATAAATCTCATGTATATGTCTTTGTGATATCTTTGCATGTATGCGACCCCATTTCCCAATGGTTATGTATTGTTTCAACCACCTATACAAATCTTTGAGTGTTAGTTTATATCTGGTCTTGTTAAATTTGTATTGAGAGATCCCTCTCTAGAATAAAAACCAGTTTCTTTCTAAAGTGGTTTTTCTTTTACTCTTGGGATTTACTTCTTACAACCTGAGTACATTCTGAGTGCTAACAAACTGGCACCATTTCCAGGGAATGAAAGTGCATATCTTCCCTGGGATAACGACAGAGCTTGAAGAAAGATTTCTGTGGGCAAACAAGAATTTTGTCGGTGGAAGAGGTTGTATATTTTTCCTGGCAACTCCATTGTATAACTTTTTCAGAACTTAAGGAGTCATTTTGGTTTCAAGAAGACACACGCGGGGTAACTCTAATACTGAAGTCTTGAAAAGTTTTGAAGACCCAGAAAAGCTATTTAAAAGAAAAAATAAAGAAAATTTAGGTTTTCCTTTGTTTGGTGCATCATCATCTCAAGATTCTCATATTGATCCAGAATGAGAAGTTAATGCTGGAAAAAGTTTGTTGAGAACTAAGTCTAAGTCTGACCTTAAGAATACTGAGTTTAATCCTCATAGGTTAGAATCTTATTTGTTGGATTCCCTCTGGAGAGATTTACAACAAACCATGAAAGATGAAACATTTACCTCTCAAAATACTCAAAACTCTTTAGTTCTTGTGAATCCACATAGACCAATGACAGCCAGATTTGCTCCCTTGCGTTTGCCTGCTTTATTACATGATCTTCCCCAGAATTATTCCCAAATAATTTCTTTATTTGATGGATAAGGTGACATAACCGCAAAACAACATGTTGCCAAGTTTGAAGATTTCATTGACTTAGAAGAAGTTGATTATCCAGATGTTGAAATGCGGTTGTTTGCCCAAAGTTTGTTAGGTGAGGCGAAGAAATGGTTTAAAGATTTTCCAAATGGGTCTATAATGAATTTTCAAGCTTTCCAAAATGCTTTCCTATATAAGTGGGATGATAAACAGAACCCTTTGCAGCTCTTATCTCAGTATAACAGTCTCAAAAAAGGAGGTTTCGAATCTGTTCATGAGTTTTCTAGTAGGTTCATGAGGGTTTATAATTCCATTCCGGAGGATATAAAACCTTCTACAGCTGCATCCAAATTACACTATGCTGGAGATTTTGATAATGATTTTTCATTTTCATTAAGAGAGAGAAAATCAGCAACTCTTGCTGCCATGTTTACAGATGCTCTAGAAGTAGAAGCAAATATGATGGCAAGTGGAAAGATGAAACATAGAGATATTGATAGGAGGAAAAAGGAAGAAAATTTACCTTCTGCTTCTTCTTCTACTAATGATGTCAAATTTGAAATGATGTTGAAAACCATGGAAAAGTTGATGGACAGATTAACTATGGATAATAGGGGTTTCAATAGAGAACAATCCGATCCTCAAATTAGGAATCCTAATTTTAGGAGACCGAATCCTCCCATTCCTCCCCAAAACTGACAAAGAGACCTGAGAAATCCAAGAAATCAGGAGGAACAGCAAATCCATCCACCATTTCCTGAGAATTATGTCACTGATGAAGAATATCCCGCTGAAAATGAGATTCATCTTTTTGGAGAGCAAGATTCATAGATATATATTACTGAGGAAGAGCATAACATGTTTGAACAGGAAGGTGGAAATGAAGAATTTGAAATTGAGATCGAGCAGTATCAAAGGGGCTATTTACATGCTATGGATGATGTGTAGAGGAAAATCAGATTGAGAAATAGGGAAGTACTCATAAATAAAGGGAAGGAAAACCCAAATCAACCTTCCACTAGTTCTTTGAATCTAGAAAAGGGAAAAGAACTACAAAAAGAGTCTTTTGTAAATAAAGAAGTTGAAAATAATGTACAAAGAGATAAAATAATTAAGCAAGTGGCTCCAGTCGATGTGGAAAGAATTGGTTCTGGCTTTAATTTACAAATTGAAATTTCAAAGCTAAAAATATCTGTTCCATTTAATGAGTTGTTGAGAAACACCGAATACAAAAATACTATCACAAAAATGGTCAAAAGTCAAGGGGAATGGCAATCTGACATTTTAGAGTTGAATGATGATAATCCTACTATTTCCTTTGGGTCAAAGGTTGAAAATTTAGAAAATGAAGAAGTCCCTCATTTCTATTTGAGTTTAACTGTGCATGATAAGGTGGTCCACAATGCTATGATACACTCAGGAGCATCACATAACCTAATGTTGAAAGGAGTAGTAAAGAGTTTGGGATTGGAAGTAACAAGACCTTATAAAGATTTGTACTCGTTTGATTCTAAAAGAGTAAAATGCCTTGGTTTCATTAAAGACATGGTGGTAACCCTAAATAAATTGCCATCTAAAACTGTAGTCATGGATGTGGTAGTGGCGGATATTCCACCTAAGTTCAGGGTACTGTTGTCAAGATCTTGGACTTCCAAGTTGAAAGGTAGCTTACAGATGGATATGTCATATGCTACAATTCCTGTTCGAGATGGGAGCAGAAGACTATATAGTGAAAAAATAACTCCTTATGTAGTAAGCAGTCAAGATAAACCTGAAATTCATCACATATATGCTGTTGATACTAATTTGTGGTCTTCCATTTTCTTTAATGATGTTGTTCTACATGATTTGGAAGAGGCATTGTGGAAAAAGTCTGAGGAAAACAAGGAAAAGGAAGTGATGGAACAGGATGCTTTGGAAGCGAAACAAAAAAGAGAGGGCCAGTGGATTATGTACTTTGATGGATCTGCTGCAAAAGTAGGTGCTGGAGCCGGTGTGTATATAATTTCTCCTATTTGGGATTTCAAAGCTTTATCATATAAGTTAAAATTTGAATGCACAAATAATGTGGCAGAATATGAAGCTCTATTACTAGGATTGCATGCTTTGAAAGATTTGGGAGCTCAAAAAATAAAGGTCTTAGGAGACTCAGAGTTGGTGATAAATCAAGTAAATGAGAGCTATCAAACTAGGCATCCTTGAATGAGGGATTATAGGAATGAAGTATGGGATATGTTTGGAAACTTTTTTACAGAACATACAATTCAGGTAGTTTCCTGACATGAAAATTTGGTAGCTGATTCTTTAGCTGTGGCCGCTGGAAAATTTGAAACCCCTATTGCTGGTCAGAGGGAATACTAGGTGGAAATTGTGAATAGACCGTCTATTCCTGACAATTCTAAATATTGGTAGGTGTTCGAAGATGACATAATGCTAGATAATGTGGAAGAACTCAAACGAAAAAGATGTGCACGAACCAGTAACTGTACCATGAATGGTCGACATGTAAATTCAAGATAACAAAGGAATTCCCGACTCATGATTAAAATTCCTTCAAACAAGAGCATAAGGAAAATGGTGACTGAAGGTAGGCAACATAGAATCGATATGCAAACTGGGACATCTGTTTGACATAGGAGGCATCAACAGAGGCTCCGTAGGGATTGGAAGAATAACCTGTCAGTGGAGAAAAACTCAGAGTAATGATTATAGCTCCTAAACTCATACTAAAAACCCAACTAATGGATGTGATATACAGTGCTCTATTCAAAGGAGACACGGCTTGATAGCTGCCAAAGATAATATCATTTCGCATTCAAATTTTATGTTTTTAAATTTTTTTGGAAATTTTCAAATGTTAAAAATCTTGAAAAAGAATAAAGTTCTCTATAGTATACAACTATGAGGAGATGAGTGTCACGGGAAAGAAACCTAGTTCCAAGTAGTGGAACATACCTATGCTCAAGACAAGGAAGCATGTGCAGGATAAGGACACTCGAGGGAAGGACTCCTCCCAGTAAGGGGTGATCAAGCTACAAGGGATATGAAAAAGGCTCTGCTGGGATAGGATTGAGACAAACTCAGGCTACATGGCTTATACCTTTGAAGCAAGGAGCCAGCGTAAAGCTCAATAAGGTAACCAAAACTCATGAAATGCAATTACAACTTGATATACAAGGGATTCCCTGTGGGGAATGTCCAGCATAAAGTTCAAGAGGAGTATGAATCTCTTAATCAAGGACATGGGGGGACTAAAAGGGACTCCCCAAACCTAAAGGAGAAATCTCTACATGCAAACCAAATGCAAAACATGATCTAACTAGGGAATCCATGTATAGGAAAGCTCTACAACTCACATAATATCACTTCTAGTAGTAGTATGAAGGTTTCATGACATCGCGAAGTGGGTTCCTACCTAAGGTTAAGATGAAACGGTCATAAGGTAATGCATAAATGCAAGTAGATGTGAAATCCTAACCTATCTGCAAGTTTGACATTATATCCGTGATAGGCATGAACAGGTCAAAGTATTAGACAAAATTCGCTCAAATCAGGTCCCTACACAACAAAATTAGGCCAAGAAGTCCAAAATAGTCAATAACGGTCCAAACTATATAAAAGTGGGTAAATTTTTTTTTAAAAAAATCTATAAAATAGTGAAAAAATTTATTTTTCCATACCATTTGGAATTTTACACCACATAGTGTTTTTGAACCAAAAAATTGAGAAGTTGATTCCCGGAGCTACGATCCATGGAATCACAAACCGTTTGGATCAGGTAAAAATTCATGCTATCCTCTTTGATTAAAATGCTTTTATTTTAATTTTTCATGGCCAATTTTTATTTTTATGGCATCCAAAACATGGCAATTTTGGCCCACATGAAAAATCAGGTGATTTCCACATATAGGGTTCAACACACGCGGAAAATCCTTCGATTTCCATGTATATATGGAGTTGTTTGTATAACATCTGTGTATAAGGCCGAGTTTATCCATTTTCAAGTAAAATACTTATGAAACTCTAAATGAACGCGAGCATGAAGATGTTGATAGGGCTGTGCAAGGTGAATTAATGGCCCAACAAGCTTTGATGGCTTGTTTTTGTATAAATTTTGGTGTCTTGGTAGCTTGAGAGCTAAGACAATACTACTCCAAATGATGGTAGACTATTGGGATACTGATACGAAAACATTCCAGTTTGATGGGATGCCCCTCAGCCTTGAGGTTGAGGATAAATATTTCCTTACCGGACTATCCCACAGAGGGGAAGTAGTTAACCTACGAGCTTGTGGGTTAGGAGCTGGCCTCACAATAGAGTAATACGTTGCAGTTTACTACCTCCCTGATACATAAAAGTTGGGGAGTCAGATCCCAACGAACACAATCCAAAACCTAGGGCTCAAGGCCATACTACTAGTACTTGGAAGGATTGTAGGATTGCATCCCTTCATAAAAAATCTATAATGATTTATTTTCTACATAGTGGAATGCATGAGGTCTACCATTTATCATTGGAGTACCTCACTACTGGGAAACATGAAACAATATTTGACATACTGCAAGATGGGAAGAGTGAGAAACTTTGGATTTGCAAGAATATTGACTACCTTTTTATTTGAGCATGTACCGAGGATAATCCAAAGAGTGGAGATCACTCCTCATGGTGCTTGGGATCCAGCTCAGCTTTGCTGGGAAAATGTGATGCAAAGAATAGGAGGGGGACGAGTGGTCAACCCCTACCCAGTAGACTTCTTCCTTTGGTGGCACAAGAAGATCATAGCGATAGATGACTACCCCTATGAGGGGATAGACTTTCATGGTGACCTTGACATGCCCATTCCACCAAGATACACATACGAAGACATAGGTAACAATCCCGACTCTATCTTGTTTTTGAATTATTAAAAAAAAAATTGTGTTTTTTGATATAGTGAAATAAAAAAGACATGTTTTTGTGTGATAACATATATTGATATTGGTCATATATACGCAGGTGTTGGAACTATACTTCTAGATGAGTTCCCTCGACATCATCAGAGGGGGAGGCTGATGACATCATAGGTGGGGATGCAGAGCATACACTCCAAAATATGCATACAAACTTTGTTCGACTGACACATAGAGTGGGCATGGCACAAGTTGAGGACTTGCTTGATGCTATGCAGTGATAGGTGGTTGGTGTACCACATGCATGGGTTTGTGTATTCCAACAACTACCTAGAGCTGTCATGTGCTATCATGATCAACACCTTGCTCCATAGGCTTACATGCTTAGATGTACTTTTTGATGTATTGACCGTGTAGTATATTTTGGTGGCTCGGAAGCCCCATTTTTTGTATTATGAAATTATGTATTATGAAACCACTTTTTGGACTATATTTTAATGAAAAATTCTTATTATGATTGGTTATTTATATTTACATGTGTAAATTTGATGTGAATTCTTCATTATATGTGTATCAAATGCCAATCTAATACGTTATTTGCATATGAATCAGAAACTTGATTATAATTTATTGGAATGTGAATATATGTAATGTTCTCAAATTGTCATTCTAACAACCTTACTCTCAAGAATATTTGTAATAAATTCATATATCTAACATGATGCATGGGATTTAACTGTAAGACCACTAACTACGAGTCAAGACGTACCTCAAGAGACTGAATACCATGATAGATGGCATTGCGTAATAACTCAATCACACCACTATATTCAGCAATATTGTTCAATGAAGGTCATAGACATACACCTCCTGAAGACAAAACCTGACCCGTAGGATTATTTATCACCCAAGCAGTCGAAGCTGAGTTTTGAGTGTGGTAGTTGGAACCATTAGCAAATCCTACATATACCGAATACTTTGTCGACATCTTCCACAAAAAATGGAAGCAAGTCAACAAACTCGATCACCATAAGGGAATAAAAACTAAACTATGCAACTGTACAATAATATACAAAGTATAAGCCCTGGCTGAGATTTACTCATAGTATTTTTGAGATAGAGCCCATTTTTAGGATCTGCCAAGGTTGTCCCTTCATAATCCATGATCTCGTAAGAAAATTTCTCTAATACTCGCTTGACCATGTAAGGCCCATGCCACATAGGTCTAAACTTTACCGCCCCTAACGGCTCACTAGCTTGGTCATACAAGAGGACCAAGTCACCTGCACTAAACTTCCAAGGATGGAAAAACTTATCATACCAGGATTTAACACGAAACTTATTAAATTCAGGAGCCACTAAATCATATAGACGATGCTAATCAAGTTTATCCAAGCGAACCGGACATTCCTCTAACGTAGAACACTCTAGTAAAAGTTCCACGGCTAGCTTCAAAGAGGGGATTTCACATTCAATAGGTATAATCGAATCCACCCCATGCACCAACTGATATGGGGAAAAAATAGTGGAATTCTTAACCGTGGTTCGATAAGCCCACAAAGCAAGATATAACTTGATATTCCAATTGGTCTTGCTTTGTGTGATGGTTCATTGGAGAATAGACTCAAGAGACTTAATCACTACTTCAACATGTCCATTTGCTTGAGGATAGTAAGCAAAGGAATGCTCTTTATTATTCCCTAACTTCAAATAAAACTCAACCATCATCTTATTATGAAAGTGTCTTCCATGGTCAGTGTTAAGCTCCTTTGAGATACCGAGCTGGGTGATAATCTGATTGAATACGAAATGTGTGGCTTTGTCACCATTGACTTTGATAGTGGGAATAGCCTCTTCCCATTTCGTGAAATAATAAACAACCACTATGATATGATGATGCCCCTTAGCCAAAGTTGGGTTGCAATCCATAAATTACTAGGTGTTTGCATGGAACATGCACTTGCATCCGTCCTGTTTACATTCTATTATCACCATTGGTCCCTTCACTGAGTGGGGGGTTGGTGGCACCACTTGACCACATTAATGCAATCCTTCAAGATTGACGACCAAAAACAACCTGCTCTCAAAATCATTTGAGGTGTAGAAATCCAAAATAAATGACCACCACACACCCCTCTATGACAATCATTCATAATAGACTCAACCTCTTCATGGGTTAAACATTGATGCAAAATGGAATCAACCCCACAATGATACAAAGTGTCATCAACAATGAGGTAATTCTTTGCTACATGACGTAACCGTCGATGCTCGTCTTACGAGAGGTGAGAAGGAACCTTTAAAGTTTAAAAATACATAATAATATCCCCATACCATGGGTCCATAGTCAAAATGAGAAAACTGTTCTCATCAACGAAAGAGTCCTCATGAACCTCCCCTTCATCCAAACTAGGAAAATTAGATATGAGCTCCGCAAAAATTAACAACTTCTTCGACTTTTCTGAAACAAACTCGAGATCGAATTCTTACAATATCACAATCCACTTATTGTATTTCCCCCCCATCATCCATCTAGTGAGGATGAGTTGAAATGGATTAATGTGAGCCACAACCATAGTTTAAAGAAGAAGGATGTAGTGCCTCAAATGTTGGACCGCATGGACGGTTGCTAGGGCTAGATTCTCAACATGAGTATAACGAAGCTCTGCATCAATGAGGTTTTTTCTAAGATAATAGATGACGTGATCTTGGATATCCTCATCCTCTAGAACCAATACCATACCAATCATATCTTGAGATGCAACCCCATATAAAAAATTCACGGCTATAGTCGGGTGGACTAAGCACAGGGGCCAATGCCAAGGCTTTCTTTAAAGCATCTAAAGACTCATGGGCTTGCTCATCCTATATAAATGGCATGTCTTTATTCAATAAACACATGAAACCATTAGTCAAATTGGAAAGATTGACCACAAATCTTCGCAAGAATTTCGCCATCCCTTGAAAACTCTGAAGATGTCTAATATTTCGCAGGGGAGACAATTGAAGAATTGCCTCAACCTTTAAAGGGTCAACTCTAATGCCCTCCTTGGAAATGATGAACCCTAGTAAGTGACCTACTCTCATGTAAAATATCCACTCATGAGGATTTGATTGAATTTGATATCGACGACATCTTGTTGCCGCCTTTCACACACCTGGGGGGGACGTGGCAGAAATATTCAAGCCACTCGATGTGTTCTTGGGGGCAAGTCTTGAGTCAAGGCTGTCACCTTGTTCTTGACTCCTCCGTTTAGGCTCAACTCCTAACGAAGGCAAGGGGGTAGACCCTATTAAGTTACTAAGAATAATTACTTTATTATGATGGTATTAAATCAAATAAGTTTCTTAGGAGTTTGAAATTAACAATTGAGAACCACAGATAACAAAAAATAAACACAAGTAAGCACAATGTTGACACACACTATATATATCGAAAGAAGTAAAAAAATAACCAGTGCCTTAAAATGGGGTCACAAAATGATCAAATGTGCTTGCATGTGCTTGGAGTGAATTTTTTGCAATTGTCTCTTGGTACGTTTTAAGTTAATATGAAAAATGAGTGGATTAAATTAGGCGAGGGGGGACTCCAGATATACCCGAGGGGTAATTGGAGTATGTCCAAAAATAAAACCTTCAAAACTACCCGCAAGGTGTTTGTGGGATGGATGGAGTCTCGAAGACTGTGTTCATAATACACCCATTAGGGTGTAACAAATATCAGCGCCTTAAGGTCACTTTCCAGTTTTTTCCACTCCTTTGGGTATTTTCCACCGCTTATGGTTTGTTCGAGGCGTTGGACTTTCACCTGATGGTGGTTAATTGGGGAAAATGAAACATAATTAATCTAGTCACTCACGTTTCTTTTGATGCAGCTCGAATGATAGGAAAAACTACAGCCAAAACACAGAGCATACACACCGAAGTCTTTGTAATTTTTAGTAAATTTTAATCAATGTGTTTTTATTAGAAAGAAACCCTCCAAGAACCTCGTTCGGTCCAAGTGGATCTCAATCATGGAATCAAGGAGGGGTTTGATTTTAATTGACTGCTTGCAAAAATTACTAGTGAATAATGAAGAATAAAAAATAAAACAAACCACATGTTCTCTAATTAAATCTACCACGATCCTCTTTCACCTTTCGGTTCAATTGGGATTTGTGGGGTAAGTATTAAAGTTAATTTGAATTTATAATATGGAATATATGATGAAATTAATCAAAGTAAACTATTTTGCATAAATAAAACTAATCTAGAGCAAAAAATAGGAAAAATGCAAAAAAGAAAAAAAGGACGCGAATCCCCCCAAGGGGATGGGGAATGGGATCGAAAGAGCCTATTCGAAATTATTTTTTATTACCAGTGGTTAAAATATTATAAAAATGATATAATTCCTTTTTTTTCTTATACATAATGAACCCAAGAGCTTACAAAGTGCAAAAATTAAAGATTTCGAAAAATGGGAGATCCCTGGGGGATTTAGATGGCCCAAAAGTCACTTTTTGGAAAACACCTCCTCCTCTTTTCTTTTATACCTGATAAAAAACAGAAATATTATTAAACTTAAATATTCCCAAAATCACTTTGAAAGTACCGTTGGTTCATCCTAATTTTAACCGAAAACAACTAAGTTAAAACTAGTTAAGAAAAGGTGAAGCAAGGAACCAAGGAAAGCAAGCTTTCCTTGGGAACTTGGCTTGACTTTTGGGAAACCAATATAATGTGAAATGATTTTTGGATTTATATTTTATATTACAAAAGATAAATCTAATGCATGCAAGGTACAAATTTTCTTTAAAATTCCATGCAAAAAAGACGATTTCCCTAAAGCTAGATCTAGAGTGCTTATGAAACCTTTTTAAAGAATGAGATATAGATTATGAGCTTTAAGAAGATATATCTATGTTTAATTTTACTGTAAGATGATATATCTAAGCAAATCAAAGATATGGAACAAGTAACCAAATAGATTTTTAAATTTTAAGGGGAGAAAGAGAAGAAGGAAAGATTGCAGCCTTGAAGATCAACCGTGGAGGTTTCTGGTGGAATGTCAAGGGACTATGCCTTTGAGAAAGTTTTGGAGAAGGTGAGGAAGAAAACTAAATCACCACCCTCTCCAAGCTAGGAACCTGCAAATAATACGAAGGCTTGCCACGATGCTTGTGAGATCCGACTAATACATAAACCGAGATATTAGAATAGCATGCATATAATCTTATAAAACATGTTAAATCTAGATCTCTAGACATGCATAAAATAAAAATAGATAGCCAATAAACTTATTAACATATTCCTTTCCTATCAATATCATAATAAATTTATTATCAATCTTTTAGCACTGGATCCACAATATAAAAATAAGCAAGTTATGAACACAGGTACAGGTTACCTCAGTGAAACATGGAAATGCTCATCCACACATAATAAAATGACACCATCTTGCCTCCAAATATTCTCTTTCTTTCAATGAAAAAAAATAGCAACATTAGAATAGCAGCAAATCTTCAATCTGACTCTAACTAGCTTGGAAAGTAGAAAACTGTGCTTTATTTATAGGAAAAAAATGAAACCCTAGCCCAGAGGGGCGTATACATCATTGAAAGAGAGACTGAAGCTGATAGAGAGTCAAGATGAGCTTGATCTGAGTCTAACTGAGTCTTATCTGAGTTTCACTGAGTGTAACTGACAATCTTGCCTCCAAATCTTCTTTTTCTTTCAATGAAAAAAAATAGCAACATTAGAATAGCAGCAAATCTCCAATCTGACTCTAACTAGCTTGGAAAGTAGAAAACTGTGCTTTATTTATAGGAAAAAATGAAACCCTATCCCAGAGGGGCATATGCATCATTGAAAGAGAGACTAAAGCTGATAGAGAGTCAAGATGAGCTTGATCTAAGTCTAATTGAGTCTTATCTGAGTTTGACTGAGTGTAACTAACAATCAGAGTGTTGGTCGGACTGACACATCAATCGGTTAACTGAGTCTGATCTGATGATGAACTGAGTCTAACTGGATGAACTGAGACTAACTGATGATGAGCTTAGTTTAACTGGACTAGAACTACAAATTAGAGTGACACCTCACTCAGTGAACTGAACCAACCAACAAAGAACTCCCATCTTGATCCACACGTGTGGAGGAGAAAGAAAGGAGGGTGCAACCCTAGATCTGCATGAGCCAGTTAAGCTCCTCTTCATCCCACATCATGCCTTCAGTCAAGGAATGGTCAGATCTAGTCAATATGAAGCCGATGAGACTGACTTCAGTCAAATGGGAGTAAAATCCACTGATTTAGGAAATTGGATTTGCTCCATTATTTAATTAATTTTTAATTAAATTAATTAATATTTGATTTTTTTGGATTTTCTCACTTGAGTGATGGAAAAATCATTCAAAACTTAGGAAAAGTGGGTTTATGGGTTTACCGGGTGCTCTATGTTAGAAAATGAGAACCCCCATGAATAAATCTAAATTTTAACCCACTTTTATTACAAGACCAATTTTTCCAATTAGACTACTAAAAAATAGCCTAAGTTTTGTGGAAAAATTAAAATTAAAAATAAAATTAAAAAACAAAACCTAGGGGGACTTAACACATGTTCATATGACTCAACAATAATGCCTAGCATGTTTATACATTGATACACAAACTCTAATAACCTCAATAGGCCTAAATGCCAATCTGACCACCCCAACTTTGGAGGTATTGAGTGAAAAACTCAGAAATTATCAGTCGTTTATTCAACAACAATTAATAACCAAGGGAAAGAACACTATAGGATGATTGGATTGACAAATAAAGTCCAAGAGACTGAGTCTTTTACAAATGCTATCATGATAGAAAATTTTATTACAACTCCCCCAAGGGGGTATGAACATGTGGTATAGTACAACAAGAAATTCCCAAAAGCAATTATGAAGGTCTTCTGAAGTCCGAACAAATCATCTTTGTCTAGTTCACCATTCCCACTTGATAAAAACCACTAAGTACAACTTAGGTGGTAACATCTGGCTTCAACTGCCAGGCGTTTGCTCGATTTGGTCATAGGGAAAGGAGAGGATACGAGACCACCAGAATCTCTGGTTTATATACCTTGTAAAAACATCTCAACTTGACAAGAAAACCTCAGTAGCACAAGCTTTATAAAAAACCAAATGAACCATTAAGCTGATTTATTTAAACAAAATAAATGTAACTAACTAATGAATTTTATTATTATTATAGCTAAGTTAAAAACAGAAATGCGAAAAGTAAATGCTCTCTTTTAAGGAGATTATTTTCCTACTCTAAGCATGATATAAAAAGGTTAGGTGTAATAAAAAATCCAATGTAACCACCTAAGGATTTTATTAACATAAATTGTTTTTGCCTTGTCTTTGGTAACTAGCCAAAGTAAGGATACTTTATTCAAAAAATGAAAACCTGCGTACTGATCTGGAATGGGAGGGTTGGATGGGAAATCATAGGCTTGAATAAAGTCATTAAAGTTCTTCCCAAACTAGTATGTGCTTGCGCATGTTGCTTCTATCCACAATTGGATAGGATTGATATACCAATCAGGAAGATTAGGGAGATTGACTACATCATCATACGGATCATCAGGGCTTATCAAATGATAACTAATTACATAAGCCCCAAGTAGCTCCAAATCATAAGGAACCTCTATATGTGAATAAGATTACTGAGAATGATATTCCACGGACATCATCACATCTGAATTTTCACAACAACACTTCTCAATGTCTTCATTACTAATACCTTTGTGCGGCTCTGCATGATATGAATCTGAATGATCATGTGAAAATTCTGAATGCTCCTCTTCCATACCAAGATTTTCCCAGGTATCTACGCTCCCCTTTATGGAAATATCATAGATTGGAATTCCAATGTAACCACCTAAGGATTTTATCAACATAAATTGTTTTTTGCCTTGTCTCTGGTAACCAGCCAAAGTAAGGATACTTTATTCAGAAAATGCAAACCTACATGCTGATCCAGAATGGGTGGGTTAGATGGGAAATCATAGTCTTGAATAAAGTCATTAAATTTCTTCCAAAACTGGTATGTGCTTGCGCATGCTGCTTCTATCCATGATTGGATAGGACTGATATACCAATCGGAAAGATGAGGGAGACTGACTACATCACCATACTAATCATCAGGGCTTATAAAATTATAACTCATTGCATAAGCCCCAAGTAGCTCCAAATCATAAGGAACCTCTCTATGTGAAGAAGATTTCCAAGACTAATATTCCACGAACTGCATCACATCTGACTTTTCACAACAACGCTTCTCAATGTCTTCATTATTGATACCTTTGTGTGGCTCTGCATGATATGACTTCGAATGATTATGTGAAAACTCTAAATCCTCCTCTTTCATACCAAGATTTTCCCGAGTATCTACGCTCTCCTCTATGGACATATCATAGATTGAAATTCCATAATTTTTTGAACAGACACTCCCCTTGCTGGACATATCATGGATGGGATTCTCAATAAGATTTTCACAAGATGGATTATCTATGAAATTCCAATAGTCATCAATCCCATCCATGTCATATGTGGGGGACTCTTCATCCATGGCATCATGCTCCTACCTATCCATGTCTTCCTTATATTCATAACAATCTTCTTCAGAATATTTGGCTTCAAAAATGTTACAAGGAAATAAACTTTCCAAACCTTCATCAACATGTGGAGAACAAGGTCTAGTGTCATCACACACCATGTTGATATTATCATAAATTTATTTATAGGATTTTGTAATGTTTTCTTCTATATTATCTTCAATCAAGGAAACTTTATGGACATATTCAATGGGATCACTTAGGATGTGTCGCTCAAAATATTCCTCTAGTTTTTCCAAATCTTTATAATTTTTTGTTAAAGTGATATGAGGATGGTTTTCAACCATGTCTCGAAATAAGGGTTCTTAAAGAAACTCTTCAACGTGATTGTCATGGTTATTCCCATCTTCAGAATCTTGCTATGTATTGAGAGATACCTCATTTTCTTTAATAAGCCACTTAATTTCTTCCTTTCTTAAATAACTTCGAGGGATTTCCACACATTCAACATTGTCTATGACAACACGAGGAAGTTCTTCGATGGGAGTATCATGGATACCTCTTCACTTGAATGTTCAAGAAGTGATTCCAAGTCTTCAATACTTTGTATCATGGAAGAAGGTCCATCATATGTTTCCATGTGATACTCTATCCCAGATAGGTAGAAGGTAAAGATATTTTCAAGGAATGTTTTCAAACCATTCATACTGTTATCTCCCAAATAAAATAAATTTATTTTTTGATAGTATGAATAATTTAAATGATGCAATGAAGGATATGAAGATCACTAACAGTTTTGAAGACTCTATTTTTTGATGCAAATTTCACAAAGTTGTGGTTTCAGTGGCTTGGGCAAGGATCAGAACATCTCATTAGCCACCAAAAGATGCAAGATAAATGGCGAGTGGAAGACCCCTTCGGTAGTTAGGCATGTTGCTAAACTTTTCACTGCCATTGGAACATTTTTAGACAGTGATCGGAGGTGTAGTCCTCTATTTCTTTGCCACTGCGGAGAGGATAGTGGCTAAAGGTTCTGCCACTGTGGAGAATATAGTGGTTGAAAGTTCCGATGGTGAGAAGGTTTGGAGTTCTGATCGTCAACATTGCAGAGTCTTTGTTTACTATGGCACCACCACTGCAGGGAATATAGTGACTAGAAGTTCTACAACTATGGAAAATATAATGATTAAAGGCAGCCGATAAATCAAAGTCACCGCCAATCAGAGGGAATGGAAACTTTGGAGTTGGAACTTGAAATAACTAACGGAAGCAAAATAGTTCACTACGGAGCCGCAACTGCGAAAGAAAAACAGACAAGGCTTCCGTGACCAAAGGAAAACTGTGCTGATCAGAGGTTCAAGGGACCAACGATTGGCGAGCTAGTCTACTAAAGAGCCAAAATGGTGGAAATCGAACTAACTACAGCTTCCAATCGATGACAAGAAAAATTTTGATAGCGCGATGATAGAAGAAATTCGTCGGCGGTCAACATAACTAAGAACAATGGAGCGGCAAGCTAGTTCTTTGCGGAGCTGCAACTGCAGAAGAAAAATAGACTAAGGCTTCTGTGAGTAGATGAAAACTTCATCGTCGAAAAGGCTAAAAGACTAACCAACGACAAAATAGTTAAATGCAGAGCCGCAATGGTGGATGAAAGACTTATTGCGGGTTACGAAATAACATAAAGACATCGCTGAGTGGAGGAACTAAAGACTAAGCGCCAAAGCTTGAAAACATAAAACCGGTGGCAAATTAGTCCTCTAAGTAGTCGTAACGATGGAAGAAATATAAACTATGGGGTTCGCAAGAAGATGAAAATTTGGCATCAGAACTCGGAATCACTAGCCGTCGGCAAGATAGTGAAATTGGAAGGCACAACAGCGAAAGAAAGAAGATGAACAACTCCGATACTGTAGTTATTACCGCTCCTAACCACCGATGTGTTAGTTATGGAGAATGCCGATTAGGAGTGTAGATGTGATAAAAGAAGAAACCTCTGACTGTCGATGAAAAATTCGTTGCAACACTGATGATCTAAGGAGCACTGATACTGCAGCAACAAAGAGACTTGGAGCGCTGAAATGGCGGAAGAAATAAGACTAAAGGTCCGATTCAAACTTTGACGATATGCTTTTGACAGCGATAAGACTAGTTTGTTTCACCTTCGAAACTATGGCAAGCATTCTAACTTGAGGTGTCGATGAAACAAAAGACAAATATTCTGATCGGTGACTGCGTCAACAAAGTAAAAAGGGGTTTCAGGCGGATTGAATGAGACGGAGCACTTCAGTTAAATGCCGATACATTGACTGTTGGCGGCAATTTCAAAGCAAACCAATAGTATTGGTTATCAGCTACCACTTCAGTCATTAAAAGATCACCCAGTGAACTAGATCTTCACAATGAATAAACAAATTGTTAGTGAGGGTTTGAAACCCTAATCGGGAAAAAACTATGACTTTCATTTATTTTTGATGTAAACAGATCGGATTTTCAGGATCTGTAAATTTTGTAGAAGGCCATAAAGCCCATGATTATTTCATTAATAAAGGTTTGACTCTGGGGATTTATGATCCTATTCCATTATCAAGTGTCTCATCTGGTTCATTCTAAGTATAAGCTCTTTTTTTGTGATTTGTTCAGCCATCTCTTTCTTTACTGTGTTTATTGCCTGAATGTGCATTTAGGTAATTTTCAGATTTATTAAAGGGTTGATAGCTGTCATCCTATTGGTTATTTAGTGATATTTGATTTATAAACACCATCCTCAGTAGGATTTAGCCATTTATATGCATGTGTTATGTGTGTAAGTCTTCCAACCTGGTGAGTTCTCCATCCCTGCACCTTTTTGTCAAACTACTAAACAAGTTGTAATTAAAAGCCTTGTGATTGAGTGAGCTTCGTGCATGTCTTGAGAGTGAGAGGTTATATAGGTTATCCAGCTTGATCCAATTCAGAAAAAAACCCAAAAAATAGTTTAATTTACTAGGCATGCTTGAGCTAAAACTTAGAGGAGTTTCCTGGAGTGACAACAAAGTGGCGCCGTTGCCGAGGAGAGGAGATTGAAGCTCAGCTTCCCTGGGATACGACATAGATCCATGATTTGATGATAGACAAGGCTTGGACATTATTATGATTGTAATCATCTATCTGGCAACTCCATTGATATAAGGTGGCTTCAAGGAGACCAAGTACCAGAGAAAACCCAAAGGGGCCACCAGCAACACTCATTTCAAATCCAAAATAAATCTTGAGGAAAGCTAGGGCTTTACTAAGACAGACCATTAGTACTGCACAAAAAGCTACATCAGGTATTTCAAGAAATATTTATGCTGATTTTTCTTCTACTGAAACTCTTAATCCCTACGAATTTTTAGGGTTTGGGCATCGTCAAGCACTATTGCTTGTGAAGATCTCTTCCTTGGCGACTCCATGAAAGACGAATTTAGTGGCGACTCCACAATATCAAGATGTCAAAATCATTTGCTACTCTTTTGGCTCAGAGGTTTGCACCTCTTGACTTCCCTTCCATTCCTGGTTTCCCACATCCAGTACCTGATATATCTGAATGGAGATACTTTTTACCTACCTTCAAGGAGGAGGAAGAAGACAATCTTGCAGAACACCTCCCCAAGTTTCACGAATGCATGGACATATTAGATCAGCAACATGAAGACATTCGTATGAAGATGTTCATGTATTCATTATATGGTGATGCTCGGCGGTGGTATTTTTCTTTTCCTCCTTCCAGTATTTCATCATTGAAAGATTTTCACTGAGCATTCATTGAGCACTATAAAAGGTACTATTCAGATGAGTTTGCATTCTATAATTGTTGTGAAGAATATAAGTTGCATTCTCAAGATGAAAAGGTCAGTAGAGAAGAATATCTCCCTCAAGAGCTACCTCATCTCTCTTATGATTTTCACAATGAGGTACTTTCCCATAAACATAAACTAGAAATGAACTACAAAGGAGTTGAAGGTTTTCCTACCATCGTTAAATCTGATTGTGGTGAATCTGAGGAATTGATTTCTTTAACTACACATGGAAATGATCAGCTTTCTACTGGTCAAATGTTCATTGAAATTAGTCAGGATAGCTCGCAGTTTCCAGATTTGCAAATAAAGGAAAGTTGTAGTAACCAAGAGGAGCAAGATTCCTTGGGACTGTCTAATCTCCAGCTAGAACATCAGGAAGATCTTCCTTCTCCTTATGAACATGTGGCTTCAAATCATGACAAGGAACTAAGTAATATTTTTCTAGATCTGTTTCAAAATTTTATTGTTGATACTCCTATACAAGAGCCTTCATCTCTGTCATTAGGATCTTATATTAACGCTCCTATATCCAACAAATATAGTGATGAGGAAGAAGAGGTTAGAATTTGTGAAGACTTACTATTTAGGAAAAATTCATCTAGTTCCTCTTTTCAGTAGAGAGATGATAAAAAAGGTGTGAATGCTATGATAAATGCTTGTTATGAATCTTCTGCTCAAAAGTTTAGTACATATGTTTTTAGATTTGGTATATCTTACAAAGATATTATTGTGGAAGAGGAAATTGTTAGCTGTGATGAGCCAGCCTATCATCATGATGAATTTAGATTATGTGAAGAGGAGCAGAAAGATTTAGATCAACTATTGAGCTTGCATTTTTATTAGACAAAGGTTGAGCAGTCCACATTCAACATTGACATCAGTGAAGGAAAGGATCAACAGCATAAAAAGGTATTTCTTGCCGGTTTTTATGACCCTGTTGCTAACTATCTAGAACTTATAACCAGCGTAGATATCAAAATATTCTTGTCAGATGATAGCTGGTTCTATCACCCTCTGAAACTACATTGTTGCACGCTAGGGTTTCATTTATTTTTTGGGTCAAGATAAAGGATAAGTTCAGCAAATCAGCTTTTGACTTGTCTTCATTGGAAGCATGATGTCATGTGATAATAAGGATCTACTGATTAGAATTAGGAGTAGGAGTAGATAGAAAAATAATCTCTTAATATGAGCAGCTAGGTCATTTTCAGTTGTTTTCATGAATAAGCAAAGCAAGCTACAGGCAGGGCGTAGCAGATCAATTATAGAAGACAAATGACTACATGCCCAATGGAACACTAGAAGGTAGCTTTAATTATTATTTTTTAGGAAAGGCATTATGGTCTGGGGTTCTTGGGACCTCATAGGGAGGTTCTAATCCCCGAGTAGGAGCCAGATGTTATCTCCCAAATAAAATAAATTTATTTTTGATAGTATGAAGAATTTAAATGATGCAATGAAGGATATGAAGATCACTAACAGTTTTGAAGACCTCTACTTTTTTATGCAAATTTCACAAAGTTGTGGTTTTGGTGGCTTGGGTGAGGATCAGAACATCTCATTAGCCACCGAAATATGGAAGATAAATGGTGAGTGGAAGACCCCTTTGGTAGTTAGGAATATTGCTAAACTTTTCACTGCCATCGAAACATTTTTAGACAGTGATAGGAGGTGTAGTCCTTTATTTCTCTGCTACTGCGGAGAGGATAGTGGCTAAAGGTTCCACCACTGCAGAGAATATAGTTGTTAAAAGTTCTAATGGTGAGAAGGTTTGGAGTTCTGATCGTCGACCGTTGTGGAGTCTTTGTTCACTATGGTACTACCACTGTGGGGAATACAGTGACTAGAAGTTCTACAACTATGGAAAATATAATGATTAAAGGTAGCTGATAAATCAAAGTCATTTCCAATTGAAGGGTACGGAAACTTCGATGTCGAAACTTGAAAGAACTAACTGACGGCAAAATAGTTCACTTTGGAGCCGCAACTGCAGAAGACAAACAGACAAGGCTTCTGTGACCAAAGGAAAACTGTGGTGATTGGAGGTTCAAGGGACTAACGATGAGTGAGCTAGTCTACTAAAGAGATGCAATAGAAGAAATCTAACTGGCTATGGCTTCCGATCGATGACAAGAAACTTATCGATAATGCGACGATAGAAGAAATTCATCGGCAGTCGGCAAAACTAAGAACAACGGAGCAGCAAGCTAGTTCTCTACGGAGCCGCAACGGTGGAAGAAAAACAAACTAAGGCTTCCACGAGAAAATGAAAACTTTGTCATTGGAAAGGCTAAAAGAATAACCAGTGACAAAATAGTTGACTATGGAGCCACAATGGTGGATGAAAGACTTGCTGCGGGTTCCAAAATAATACAGACTCATCAATGATCAGAGGTTCTAAGGGCTATAGATCGACAACGTAAAGCTAAGCAGCTCCACAATGTTGGCGAGGCAACAAACAAGACATCCAATAAATAAATAGAAAATCACTACTGATCAGAGGTTCTAAAGACTAATCATCGACGATTTAGTCCTCCGAGGAGCTGCAACTGCGAAATAAAAACAGACTAAGGCTTCCATGAGTAGATGAAAACTTCGTCGTCGGAAAGGCTAAAGACTAATCGATGGAAAAACAGTTAAATGTGGACCCACAATAGTGGATGAAATACTTACTGCGAGTTCCAAAATAACAGAAAGACATCGCCGAGCGGAGGAACTAAAGACTACACGCAAGAGCTTGAAAACATAAAACTGGCGACGAATTAGTCCTCTAAGTAGCCATAACAGTGGAAGAAATATAAACTACGAGGTCCACATGCAGATGAAACTTCGGCATCAGAACTCAGAATCACTATCCGTCGGTAAGATAATGAAATTGGAAGCCGCAATGGTGGAAGAAAGAAGACGAACAGCTCCGATACTGTAGTTATTACCGCTTCTGACCACCGATGTGTTAGTTATGGAGAACTCCGATTAGGAGCACAAATGTGATAAAAGAAGAAACCTATGTATGTCAATGAAGAAGCTATTGCAACATTTATGATCTAAGGAGAGACGATACTACAGCAACAAAGAGACTTGGAGTGCCGAAATGGTGGAAGAAAGAAGACTAAAGGTTCGATTCAAACTTTGACGATATGCTTCCTACAGCAATAAGACTAGTTTGTTTCACCTCCGAAACTGCAGCAAGCATTCTAACTTGAGGGGTCGATGAAATAGAAGACAAAGGTTTCGATTGGCGACTGCGACAACAAAGTAAAAAGGGGTTTCGAGCGAATTGAACGAGATGGAGCACTTCAGTTAAACTCCGATACACTGACTGTTGGAGGCAATTTCATAGTAAACCAATAGTAGTGGTTATCAGCTACCACTTCAGTCATTAAAAGATCACCCAGTGAACTAGATCTTCACAATGAATAAACAAATTGTTAGCGAGGGTTTGAATCCCTAATCGAGAAAAAACTATCACTTTCATTTATTTTTGATGTAAACAGATCGGATTTTCAGGATCTGTAAATTTTGTAAAAGGCTATAAAGCCCATGATTATTTCATTAATAAAGGTTTGACTCTGGGGATTTATGAGCTTGTTCCACTATCAAGTGTCTCATCTGGTTCATTCTAAGTATAATCTCTTTTATTGTGATTTGTTCATCCATCTCTTTCTTTACTGTGTTTATTGCCTAAATGTGCATTTAGGTAATTTTCAGATTTATTAAAGGGTCAATAGCTGTCATCCTATTGGTTATTTAGTGATGTTTGATTTATAAACACCATCCTCAGCAGGATTTAGCCATTTATATGCATGTGTTATGTGTGTAAGTCTGCCATCCTGGTGAGTTAGCCATTAAGATGAATGGAGAAGTTTACAACCAATTAAGCCTTAGTGTCGACATGCATCTCCATGAAACCAACACTTCGTCCCCATAAGCTCCAACTTTTCTCTCTATTCTCTCCAATGGCTTGGGCCAAGTGGTTAATCCAACAGCATAACAATATCTCTATAGTTCTCCCCCTCAACCATGGACATGAGCTTGTATTTATAAGGCTCAATGGATAGGAATGGTTGAGAGATTTGTGGATGAGGTGGCCTCTAAGATCCTATGATGGGGGATCTTGACTTCAACTAACCCACAATGTTAGGGATAAGAGAGGACATGAGGATCATGATCTAGAAGCCTTGAGAAACCTCTCTTTTTTCCCATTTTACCCAGGGTATCGCCTTTTGCCTCTTATGACAGATCAGTTCATGTTAAAAATGCTTATGGACCAAAGGCTATAAGCGGTGGCACTGCTTATGGTAAACAAGATACAGGAGGTGCGAGCAAGGTACCTCTCATGGATAATGAGGAAAGCACGGTGCTGAGTATTTTCATGAAAGATTGACAAACAACATGGGTTTCCACCCCAAGTGCTGGGATTAAGGGAAAGTATGTAACTCAAAGGTCTTATCACATGGTGGTGATAGGATTTTGGTATAACAAGATGCCCCCTAAAGCATGAGTCTTAGAGGGATACGATAAATGAGAGATTTGAGAGAACAAGTCATCGCTACAAGGAAAAAATGTCAGCTCGATCGGAGCATGTCGTCAAGTAGGCATTTGTAGTACATCAATATTTTTTACTCATAGACACAAGTAACCAACTCATGGCTATAGACCAATACAAGGTATATCCATAGGAGGAATAAGCAAGCATGGCTACTAGAATATAGTGTAGATCCATGTGATAGATGAATCAAACTTGGACATAGCTACTAACATAGATCTATGTCATACAAATGCAAATTTGAGCATAGCCACGACCATACAAATGTGGATCCATGCTAGATATACAAAATTCCATTGCAACCTGGGGGAAAAGAAATGAGTGCTTTAAAAAAACACCCAAGGTCTTCATCTCGTTTTTCACAAAGTACGATTCTATCCATGTGATTACAATGATTTGAAGTCGAACATGGTAGAAACCACTTGATTAATGGCCAATTATGTGAACTGTTAACAAGTGTGAGGGAGATCATCATTGATGTCAATGATTCCCAAGGTACCCTAGTACAATCTACTGAGTGTGAATATATGTCCTGATGTTGAACACCCAGTCGATTCTATCGATCAAAGGTCAATGCTGTGAACCTATGTCGAGAGCAAGAGAATCTATCATTAAGGCATACAAATCTCAAGGTACTAAGTATTGTTCCTAAGAATATTTCCTGGATGATGAGATGATGTCGACAGGAATAGTCTCGTCGAAGGAGGGCCATGATGAGTCCCACATCGACGAAACGAAACTCAAAACATAGTTCTAAAATGATGTGAATGTAGTAACCCTAGGACTGACTCAAAAGTACTAACACAAAGACTGTGTTGACTGCAGAGGTAAGACTTCTTCAAATTCCCTTTGAACATCAGGTGGCATGACACAAGACTTGGCAGCATGGCTGGATGGAACAAACACACAATGCGACCGTGGAAAATGCATTCTTTTGAAAGAATAAAAGGAATGGCATGACTCATGAAAGTGGATCATCATAGAGATCAGATGAATACCCAATTGACTGACATGATATACATACAAGTGCCATGTTTAAAGGTAACGACAAACTACTACCATTCATTTGCAAAATGATTCCCTTCCCATTTTCCCCATCATGATCGATGAGTGCCTCTTTTCGGTTTTACGAGTTCAAAGAGGGTAACAAACACTCGATATAGGTTGTCAAGAGGCAAGTCCAGACTCATATGTTTTATGAACCTGAGAGAAGAGGGGTTCGTTCCCAAAATGGGTCTCTCAATGTTTAATTTTAATGAGTCCAATGAAAGAAAACTTGGTATCGTTCATGTTTAGAGAGTCTGAACGATTACAGAAGAAGACTCTAGAGGGGTCCTTTTTCATATGATTTAGTCTCTAAGGCTCGAAAAAGTGTAAAATCATACCTTAGATAATTCTTCCAGTCATGATTGGTTGGAGAGTTCCTTTTTCATAAATAGTCTATCCGAACCGAAAAAGGGGTAACCTACCGTCTGAGAGATGACTCTTCAAATGCTTTAACGAGCGTGAAGAAGACAATATCGCTCAACAATCTTTTCGTATTTAGGGATCCTAAAAAGAGTGTCAAGAGGACTCCATGAGGTTTCTTTACACAATGTCAATTTTTATGAGCCTAGAAAGAATCGAAAACGAACTCGATGATATTTTCATGTTTAAGGAGCCTGAAAAGAAGTGAAAGAAGACTCCATGAGATTTCTTTATGCAATGTCAATTTTTATGAGCCTGGAAAGAATCGGAAATGGACTCAGACCTTTGAAACTAGGTTTAAGGAGCATGACCAAAGTGTCGTAACAAACGCTCATCGACTTTTTCCATTTTATGGAAGTATGAAAAAGTCATAAACAAACTCCAAAATATTTTTGCTATGGTGCTTCTATCCTACAATCGACTCAAAAACAAGCGTTAAATGCACCCATGATGAACATTAAGGGATTACGATAGATAAATTTCGAGTAAAAAGTGATTTTAAATCAAAACTATAGCATATCAAACCAAAAAAATACCTATATAAGTCATGTAAATAATAAAAAATCAAATCATTTCACTATTTACCCATAGTGGAGAGCATTTGGAGCACTTTCCTAGTCATATCTTCAGCAACTGATACCAAGAGTTCCCACCATCAGATTTGAGCACCGTCAATTACAGGTAATAGCTAAAACCCTACTCTTTCTTTTCATAGTCTTCATTTTGAGTTTTAGTGGGGTTTCCAGATTGTATGGCAAGCCCTAAAACCATGAAAATGGGCACCGTGAATACCCCTTACAGGATACGCAGTATCTCACTAGAACCGTGCCTAAAAAAAAGCTGACAGGTGGTGCCACCATCTATCTCCAATGGTGCATAGGCGGTGCCAGTCGTGGAGATTTCAAACTAATAGCACAAGCAATAATAAACCATTCTTTTGAATTTAAATGATTGGGGATGATTCTAATGTGTGCTATGATTGTTTTTGGTAGGTTTTTTTTGCTCAATCATGGTGATACGGAAAGAAATAGAACATGACAATGATGATGCCTTCGCTAAAAGAAATGTGGGTTGTATAGCCGCATTACGAGACTGTGGACTCCTGAAATTCTTTCACACCCCAAGCATGGTATCACATGAGCAGTTGTTAGAGAATATACTTCAGATGTGGAATCCAAAGTAGCATCATTTTGAGGTTGGGGCCCATATTCTGACAGTGGAGGTAGAGGACATCTACTTCTTGAATGGTCTCTCAAGACGAGATGCCCTTATCTTGCTGACAGGTTCCCAGGGAGGGGATATTGTTACTTGAGAGTTGATAGATCATCACTGTCTCCCAGGGACGAGGACATCGGGGAATAAAATCCCCTTCAGAGCAGTGATGGATGCACCCTTACGAACAATCCTATTTACCATGCAAAGGGTGGCCAGGAGTCAGGGTGTGCACCAGGATTCTAGGGCACACATGTTATATGCCATAGAGACCATGGAACCCTCGGTATTCAATTGGGTGGAAGCCATGCTTCTGATATTCAAATATTAGCTGACTAAGTGTCGGTAGGGAGAGCTAAAGTAGTTTGTCTTTGGTTCCATTTTAGCCTGCTTTTTCTTCGAGCGAGTGCCACAAATGAGACCTCAAGTGGTCTTTAAAAGCTTGAGAGCGCGGGACCCCCATATGCTGAGGTGGGTATAGATTATGGCTCATACAGGAGCAGGAAGAGGGAACGTGAAGCTCAATGACCCGTTCTTCAAATGGCTCCGTGATCATATCCTCATGGTGGAGGATTATGCTTATGCAGGCATAGACTTCCACGGCGATCTTGACCTATCGCTCCCACTTGGCGGCCAGTGGGGCGACATCGGTAAGAAGCAAGAAACCCTAAAATTGATATAAATTTTTTATGTTAAGTAATGAGACCTGGATATTCTCATGCAGATGTTGGAGCAGCGTGACCTGGGGGAGCCTCCTCATTGGATAGGCGAGCTAGAGCTCGCTTTGTACCAGAGGGCGATGATGTCACCAGGGAGTTAGAGGAAAACCTAGAGAGGTTGACCTTGGATATCCCAGATGCTTCCATTGATGACCTCCCTATGAGGTATCAAAGACCTATAGTGGTAGTACCAGGTCGATTCAATAGGCTGCTACATAGAGTAGCTTGAGCAGTGATGTGTTACCACGAGTATCACTAGACATTGAGTGCATGAGATATCTACTGAAAGCTGATAGCTTTAGGATTTTGTATGGTGATTTTTCCTGAAAGCCTACATGCTTCGGATGAGGTCTTGTGACTTATTTTTTGTAAACTTGTTCATATATATATATATATATACAGACTTTTACCTGGTGTTTATATGTCTCAAATGGTGAATGTATTTTACATAAGTTTTATGTTTCTTTAAATGTTTATTTACAATGGAACATGTTTGATTTCAATGTCATGAATGGGCAATATTCCAGTCTAGGATGTAATTAGCCAATGAGTCAGCAACTACATTATGTTCCCTAGGGATATGCCTATAAGTGATGGTTTCAAATGATATTTTTTAAAAATGTACTCTCTAGAAGAGGCAGAGAAGCACATGGTTTCTAATGGTGTAGATTTGGTTCAGCTGACAAACCACAAGTTGTGAGTCCATCAAGACTACCAAATTATGAACATCTTGGGAGGTAGATTCAGTCAGAAGATCGATGACTGCTTGATACTCGACGATGTTATTGGTAGCGGGACCTATACAAACTGCTCCTGAACTGACCAAATCTTCGGCCGGGAAATAGAGAACCCAAGTACCTGAGGCAAGATTCAAGGTGTGGCGGAAAGCACCATCATTGAAGCCATAGAAATCCATCTGCATGACCAAAACATGGTATAAACAGATGCAAGCACTAAACTCAAAACCATCTTGAAAATACTAAAAGCACACTGAAAGCCAAGTAATATACATATGTATAAGATACTATCCAAGAAAAACCTAGGCATATTACCTTTTCAGGTACAACCCATTACGAGGTTTCCCCAAAGGGATTCCATCATAATCAACGAGTTCATAGGCTCCTTTCTCTAAAACCTTAGAAATGACAAAAGTTCCATACCACATGGACTCGAAATTACCCTTCCCTAGTTTGTCATATCTCTGATCGTAAGTCAAAACTAGGTCACCCTCATTAAAGGCATAAGGATGGATGGATTTATCATACTGCACTTTGACACGTTTCTTATGTGCCTCATTAGCCAAGGCAGTATCTCTCTAAGTCTCGTCAAGGTTATTCAAGTATAAAAATCTTTCTTCCTCTGTGGAAGTGTCTGGGAGAAGTTCGACGGTAAGTTGTAAGGATGGAATCTGACATTGAATCGAGGAGACAACTTTGAGTCCATAAATAAGATGGATTGGCATGAAACCAATGGCTATTTTCATGAAAGTCTGATCAGCCCAAAGAGCGGAGAAACGAATGTGGTGCCAGTGGATTTATGATCTCCAACCATATGACAAAGAATAGTTTTTAAAAATTTGTTAATGGCCTCTACCTAACCATTAGCTTGTGGATAATATGGCATAGAGTTTTCATGGAGAAAACCTAGCTTGGAACTCAGTTCCTCCATCATTTGACTACGAAAATGGGATCCACGATCAGTAACGATAGACTGTGGGACTCCAAATATAACTATGATATGATTGAACAAGAAGAGAGTGTCAATCTTACCATCTTCCACATATGTAGGCATGGCCTCAGCCCATTTTGTGAAATAGTCAACGGCTACGATTATGTAACCATGCCCCCCGGCTGAGGTAGGCTTACAATGCATGAATTCAATCCCCCATTTGGAAAATGGGCCAATGGAAATGACGGGGTGTAGCGGAACAGTATGAGAGTGCTTTTTGGGATAAAAGTGTTGACAAGGTAGGCATTTCTTAACAGCCTCATGACAGTCTTTGAAGATGGAAGGCCAAAAATAGCCAATGCAAAGGATTTTCTGGGTTGTAGCCATCCTAGATAAATGACTGCCACATGCTCCAGAGTGGCAATCATTCAACACATGTTCAGCCTCCTCATGGGTGAGGCATCACCGGAGAATAGAATCAATCCCACATCTATACAAGGTGTCATTCAATATTAGGTAGTATTTCACGTGTTGACGGATACAACGACGATCATCATGAGATAAATGTGGATAAAATCGTTGTGTTTGGAGATAAACAAGCAAATATCCATACCATGTATCAATGGTGCTAATCAGGAACAGGGATTCATCTAGAAATGAATCACTGGCCTCAGATTTAGTCGAAGCATAGGGAAGATCACACATGAGCTCAGTAAAGACCAAGGATTTCTTTGATGTGGCTTTGGCAAATTGTAGATCAAACTATTGAAGTATGACTATCCAGTGGGAGTACTTGCCCCCGAGCACCTGGTGATTCAGGATGTAATAAGTTAGGTTCTGGTCTACCAATAAAGTGGTTGTGCGAAGCAAAATGTAGTGACTAGCAAGATTCATAATCCATGAGATTCTTACTAGCATAGTAAATCATGTGATCCTAACCGTTGGAATTTTCCTGCACCAAAACCATAGCGATGGAAGTAGCAGAGGTAGAAATATACAACAGAAAATCCTTTGAATAATTCGAGGAGTGTATCATGGGTGAATGGGTCAAAGCTTGTTTAATATTCTCAAAGGCGCGTTGGGATTGGTCATCCCAGAAGAACAGGGTGTTCTTCTTGAGGAGACGCATATAACCGTGCGTTTTCTCTATGAAATTGCACACGAAACGACAAAGAAAGTTTGCCTTCCCTTGAAAACTTTGGAGTTTAAAGAGATTGGTTGGGGCTAGTAGAGCTAAAATAGTGGCAATTTTCAGAGCATCAATTTGGATGCCATCTTTGGATACCACAAAACCTAGTAGACATCCCGTCTCAATGCAAAAAACACATTTATGCAGATTGAGTTGTATATTATAATGACAGCATCTCAAGAATATCTCTCTAAGATGACTAGGGTGGTCCTCCTGTCGCTGTGAAATAGCAGGGAGGTCATCAAGGTACGGTTCAACAATATGTTTAATATCATGAAATGTATAGGACATCGCACACTAGAACGTGGCTTCAGCATTTTTCAATACAAAAGGTAACTTATTATAAGCAAAGGTTCCCCATGGGAAAATGAATGCCATCTTATGCTGATCGATGGGTAATATCTCAATCTGATTATAGCCAGATAAGCCATCCATAAATAAGAAGATGACACTTCCAGCACAGTTGTCAATAATCTGATCGATGTGCAGAGTAGGAAAGTTGTCCTTGGGACAAGATTTATTCAAATCCCTAAATTCTATACAGACTCTAATGGTGCCTTGCTTTTTATTGATAGGGACAATGTTCGATACACATTCCATTAGGGGTACAGGATAAATAAACCCAGCTTTGAGAAGTTTCTCAATTTCATCTTTAATAGTTGCGGCCTTCCGAGGATGGACTTGCCTTAGTTTTTTCTTGACAAGTTTAGCTGTGGGATAGGTTTTAATCTCATGGACAACAATGGATGGGTCAATCCCTGGCATCTCTTCATAGGACCAAGAAAAAATATCGTGGAATTCTTTGAAAAGTGCCTTATATGCTACAGATTCATCTGTTGAGCAGTTCTACCCAACATGAACATGCTCGATGGTATCTGGCTTGGAAAATATGTCAATTGGATTTGTCTGAGTAATGTTGCAAAGGTTTCCTTAAGAATCTATGTCTTGAAACAATAGGACTTTGGGGGATGTTGACAACATCAATAGGAAACAAGGGTGCATAATCATGGTGAACCACACTGGTATTGGGGAGGAACATGGATCTATGATGGTGATCCTCCCAAATGGACTCATCCATATTCATGATCTCAATAATGGACTCATCAGAAGGAAAAGTCTCAAAGAGATAATCTAGAATAGGAAGAGAAGGTTCTAACCAGTACGGTAAATGGTAAGGGTCCAAAGCCACTAGATGAAGGTCATTAGTGTGATCATCGGAAAAGGTTTGAATGGTGTCATACATTGCTTCATGTGAACTCAACGAGGTGGACTCAACAACTTGTTTACCCTTAGGCTCAAAATCAAATGAGGTGATCATGTGGACTGTCATGGTCTATGTTAGGAGAAGTGGATGGAAAAATCCCCATAAGGGATGAATCCTTCAACATGCCTACCCCAATCGACTGGTAAGGAGGAGGGGACTGGCCTAACATGGGGATGTTATTATCTATGGAGGTAGTAACATCCGGCATACAGAAATCAAGCTAGTCAATGGTAACAATTCTCCCTAGATGTGGAAATTGGACTGTTCAGAATACTATTGAGGTGACAGCAGTCATGGCATAGAACCAATTTCTTCCTAGAAGGAGGTTGTAATCTAACGGGGCATCTACCACTTCTACTTGAATGGACATGGTTTTTCCCCCAAACGTTGGCTGCTAGGGCTAATATGAGACCATGGGGCAGGAAACCCCATCCGTTAAAGGCCTTAAGAGTCATAGGTGATGTTACAAGCTCGGGAGAGCCGAGAGCTTTCCAAAAAGACAGAGACAAAACCGAGGTTGAAGCTCCTTCATCTAGAACTATTTGAAAAAATTTCTTTCCAACTACTTTTGTAATGATCTAAAAAGAAAGTTTATGAGGTAACCTAGACTTATAGTTCTCAACATTGAAATGAATCAAATTAGTATTATCTGGGTCCAAAGCTCCTAATGTTGTCAACAAGTTTTTGCACTGTGTAGGGAAACTTTGGAGTACTTCTAAGGTAGACATTGCACAAGGTGCCTGAGTGAGATATTCAACTACAATACAAAATTAAGTAGCTCGGGTATTGGGGTTAAAGACAACCTTCCTAAGAGTGTTCTTGGCTAGACGCAAAATCATGTCAAGAGTAGGCTTCTCGATGGATAGGGGGACAGTAGACGAGGATTCAAGAGAACTAGTAGAGGCAGATTTCCCTGAAGAAGAATGATCTTATTTCTTATCTATAGTTTTGTCATAATTATGGCTTTGAGTTTGCAAATTAATGGTATCTAAGGACATCATATCAATTTCCTCTGACAAACTAGACTTACCCTGATTAGACATGTGGTATATCATTTGTTGTTGAGAGGGAAAAGGATCCCTGAGTACTGTAGGTGTGGGATTTGATTTCATAAATTGGGATATTTTGTCCCGACAGGGACACTCTTTTGAGAAATGGTTACCTCTACACAGTAGACATGGATATTTTTCCTTTATTTTCCCTTTATTGTTATCACTGTTGGTTGGTCTTGGATTATCCTGTTGGTTTCTAGGTTTTTTATTCTTATTTTTACCCTTCTTTTTAATATTGCCTGAGGTTTGAGTACTTTGAATAGAATTGACCTCATCAAAAACCTTAGGAGTCGAAGGAGTAGGGGTGGCAATCTGGGGCTGCTTGGCAGGTTTTGCTGCTGACGGGAACTAGATTGAACCAACAATCCCATCAATAGGTACTTCTGTTGGTGGCTTGGATGGATCGATGCTTGGGCGAGGAGCTTACGGAATCAGGTCATAAAGAGTTCCAAACTGGGAATAGACCAAGTCTAGATACTGGGCTCAACTAATAGCTTTCTCTTTAGTAACGACACCACCCATAGCCACGTCTCAAGAAATTGGAGGCAACAAATATTTGGTAAACCAATAAGCTAATAACTGATCCAAAATAGGGGCCTTAATAACCCTTCTTCACCTTCTCCATTCATGAATATGATCGGATATGTGGGTGGAGGTGTTCTATCATGGAGAAGTTAAGAGATCAGAACCCATTTCATAACAAATAGGGAGCTAAAAGTGTGTAAGAAATACGGTTTCCAATGAGCCAAAATCCATAAATGAATGTTGTGGGAGTTCAATGTACCACTTCGCGGCTGTACCGGTCAAAGTTCGCTGAAAAAGTCATAACTGAACTGAATCATCCATGAGGGAGTTTGAAGAACACCACAAATTGAATGTCATGACATGGGTTTTCATATCGTCTCCCTGCTTCCCATCAAACTTCAGGATGTCCAATGGTAACTTTACCAGAATGGAAGGCCATGAGGGATTGTGTCAAATGGGGTCATTAATCAACTTGGACAAATCAGGAAAGTCCCAAGTTACGAGGAAAGGTAACTAATGGTTGGGTTGCACATACTGGTAATATTGATATGGCATATAATTACCAATAGGACCATAAGTGGATTGGTAGATAGGTTGCTGCGATGGAAAACTAATGAAAAATATTTCCACAGGGGGTTGATTTTCGGGATCAGGACCATTAGGACCACTAGGGCCTCCAAGAGGAGGACCATCAGAGCCTCTGGGACCACCAAGACCATTGGGACCACTAGGCCCACCAGGAGATAGAACACCAGACCCTCCAGGGCCACTGGGGGGTAAACTGCTAGAGCCTCTGGAACTGCTAGGAGGAGGGCCACCAGACCCTCCAGGGCCATTAGGGGGAAAGCCACCACGACCCCTAGGACCACTAAGATGATGAGGAGGAAAACGACAAAGTCCTCTGAGACCATTTCCCCCCCAGGGGAAGGACCTCCATAAGGGGGTCCTCCAACTCCTCCCGTAGTATGTATAGGTATCCCCCCCGTAGCTGGCATGTAAGACCAGTTAGGTTGCCCCCATGGTGTAAACATATTAATAGGGTATAGAATTATAGCATAAGGAATTCCTGTAGGATTAGGTGGATGATTAATGTTTCCTATAGGTATTTGATAACCATAAACTCCAGAAGATTGATTGGTTATAGGTTGTGCCCCCAAGGGCTGACCTGAATTGGATGGGGGATTAACCACATTAGTGTGAGTGGGAGGGACATAAACTGTACATGGTTCTATATTATATGTCTATCCTTGACTAAGTACAATTCTGGTGCCAGACAACATAAGTTGTGCCAGGGGTTTCCCCCCAGCACTAGAAGGTAATGATGACAGAGGAATTGAAGGTTGGGTCCTAGGTGCAGAAGACCTGGGAAGATTAGGATCAGACATAACATGGGAGGTGGTGGGGTGGGATTTTGACCTAGTTTGTGTGGTGTTATCATGCAATCTATAATCAGTTCAATGGGTCTCATAGAATCAACAAGTGAACGGTATCCCACAGGAACAGATGTGCAACATGATGGTGGTGTGCCTAATAGGTCATCTGTTTTCTTGTTAATCTCCTGTGCACAGAGAATGGTAGTGTGGTATTACCTACATTATTCTTCATCTTCAAAAGAGTTTAAATGGGTTCCAAATGAGGAAATGTCCTGTCCTACAGGGGTGTCCAAAAATGGAGCATTGGGACCATAATCCGGACGGGTGGTATCATCAACATGACCTTCGATGGGAGAATGGAACGAGGTATTTCCCCGAGAAGGTTGTTGGAACAAGGGAGGTGATTGTGAAGAATGTGGTCCTCCACTTTCTGCAACCACATTATCTCCCACCTGGGTGGTGGTAGCAGCTCCTTGGTATCTTTCATTAGATTTTCTCCTAAACCAAGAATAAAATCAAGTGGCAAGCCCCGTACTCTTCTGGACTATCTTAACTCAGCTAGTTTTTACAGTTCCTATCTAACCTAGGGTCTGAAAAACTAGAAAACACACAAAAAAGTTTCCCTACACAAGCTATAGGTCAAACAAGAACACTTAAAATGATAGGAGGAGTTCAGATAGTCAGGTCTCTCACCAGGATTGTCAAGAAGGTGCACTTGTGATATACCTCGAGGGTACGTGCGTAGTAATCTCCCCGAATGCTATTTTCAGTGTAAGGCTCCAAGAAAGACAGCCAAAGGGATTTTTTGAGATGGATAAGGTATCCTAGTGGGGTCTCCCAATATACTAAAGGTATGTCGGAGCTTGAATCGGTAGTAGTGTTGTTTAATGCATAACCATACACAAGGATCCTTCTAATATACAATTGAGTACATACCTTTCTATATACCTCAAGGGTATGTGAAAGGCCATTTGATATACTGGTGGTATGTGGAAGAAGTGTGCAAGTCTCGTGATGTAATGTGGACAAATAATGACAACTCCTATGCTTAACGATTCCCAAACACGTCTCTAACCTATCACTCCAATTTCTATGTAAATTTTACAGCTCCTACGCTTAACAACACTCGAACACGTCTTAAATCAGCTAGTTTGTACAGTTCCTATCTAACCTAGGGTCTGAAAAACTAGAAAACACACCAAATAGTTTCCCTACACAAGATATAGGTCAAACAAGCACACTTAAAATGATAGGAGGAGTTCGGATAGTCAAGTCTCTCACTAGGATTGTCAAGAAGGTGCCACTTGCGATATACCTCGAGGGTACGTGCGTAGTAATCTCCCTGAATGCTATTTTGGTGTATGGCTCCAAGAAAACTGGCCAAAGGGATTTTTTGAGATGGATAAGGTATCCTAGTGGGGTCTCCCGATATACTCAAGGTACGCTGGAGCTCGAATTAGTAGTAGTGCTGTCTAATGCATAACCGTACACAAGGATCCTTTCAATATACAATTGAGTATGTACCTTTATATATACCTCAAGGGTACATGAAATGTCATTTGATATACTGACGGTATGTGGAAGAACTGTGCGAGTCCTAGGATGTAATGCGGACAAATAACGACAGCTCCTATGCTTAATGACACTCGAACACATCTCTAACCTATCACTCCAATTGCTATGTAAATTTTAACCTATAAATACCATTAATTTTAAATTGTATGGTTAGGTGAATGCATGGTGCTTTGACAGAAAAGTAAAACCATGTAGTATGCTTATGCAAAATATTTCACTTTACCGTTCAGTATGCCTACTTACGGGATGGAAAGAGAGTGTTTTATTTTGTTTCAAAACCAAAAATATTTCCAAACAACAATATTGAACACAAAATCAAAGACAAGCAGCACATTCCAAACTAATATTTCTTTTTTGAAAGCAATAAGAAGGGGAAGAGTCTCTTTTCCTAAAAGAAAAACAAGAAGCACACTACATGCAAATGCACTCTATTTTAAATTTTCTTAAAACATAGGCAAATCTAACTTAAAACTACCATATTTTTATTTTGATGAGATAGTACTAAATGCATAAGAGACAAAAGAACATGAAGAGCCTGAAATCTTGTAAATCCAATCAGAGATCCAATGTCCAATGCTTAATGATGTTAACCTAATCTCAGTAAAAAAAATTCTTTTTTAAAGGAGGAAAAAGAAGTTCTCTATGCAAACAAGAAATGAAACCTATATGCTAATCAAATGTTTTTCTTTCACTCTATATCAAAGAGATGAAAAGAGATCTTACTAACACCCTAAGCTCTTTAAAAAACAAGAATTCCTTTCACAATCACAACCAACAAGCACCAAAGTGAATGAACAATCAATAAGCCTAATCTAGATTTTGAATTTTCCTATCAAACCAATCTTTAAACCATAAAATTTCAAACCACAAGCATAATATTCTGACACACAAGCCTGACAGTGCAGGGTTGAAAGCAAATCCACTCAATTTTTTTGCAAAAAATGAGAAAAAGAGGTCTTGGAATGATTCCTACCTGGCATTGCGCTGGAAAGATCTTGACAGAGTGGTTCTAGACCAGCATTACTTCTCACCAACAGGACTCAGGCGATGGCACCATGGGCCACTAACTAGGTTCAGGAGATGGCATCGCTTCTCTCCAACCGCATAAGCACAGTTCCCTGTAAAAATACAAAACACAAAGAGAACGACAGATCAAGTCAAAAAATACCAAATCAGGGTAAAAACTGATAGATTGAGAGTAAGAAAGAGCATAAAAGGTTTAAAATAATTTAGATCTAGACAAATTTGGAAGTTTCAAACCAAAATCCACTAAGTCAGATAGCAGATCTGACTGAAGAAAGTTGGAGAAGAAGCCTGGATTCGGACAAGAGTTGAAGAACCGAGGAAGATGAGATAATTGATATGTATATTCATTTCCCAACAAAGTCGTCAGATTTGTAAGAGGGAATATTTCACCTTCTGCAGATAGAAGTTGTTCCTCTAGTCTGAATGGTTCAGATCTAGAACAAATGAACTACACAGGATGAAGACCCTCCCTGGATGTCGTAGATACCTGGAATGTCGCTTCGATAGTAAACCTATGTACCTGCAATCAAATTAAACATGCAAACACATAAAAGCTACTAGAACACAATATATTATTTTATGTCAGTGAGTAAGGAATCCAACAACATTTACATGTGAAATAAAAAACAACAGTAATGTGGGACGGAAATCAACTTTGCATTAAGATGAATGGAGAAGTTTACAACCAATTAATCCTTAGTGTCAACATGCATCTCCATGAAGCCAACACTTCATCCCCATAAGCTCCAACTTTGCTCTGTATGCTCGCTAATGGCTTGGGCCAAGTGGTCAATCCAATAGCATAACAATACCTCTATGGTTCCCCCCCTCAACCATGGACATGAGCTTGTATTTATAAGGCCTAATGGATAGGAATGGTTGAGAGATTTGTGGATGAGGTGGCCTCTAAGATCTTGTGATCGGGGATCTCGAGTTCAATTGACCCACAATGTTAGGGATAAGAGAGGAAATGAGGCTCATGATCTAGAAGCCTCGAGAAACCTCTCATTTTTCGCATTTTACTTAGGGTGTTGCCTTTTGCCTCTTATGACAGAGTGGTTCATGTTAAAAATGCTTATGGACCAAAGGCTATAAGTAGTGGCACTACTTATGGTAAACAAGATACAGGCGGTGTAAGCAAGGTACCACTCATGGATAACAAGGAAAGTGTGGTGCTGAGTATTTTCATGAAATATTGACAAACAACATGGGTTTCCACTCCAAGTGCTGAGATCAAGGGCAAGTATGTAAGTCGAAGGTCTTATCACATGGTGGTGATATGATTTTGGTATAACAATAACAAAAAATAAACACAAGTAAGAACAATGCTGACAAACAATATATATATCAAAAGAAGTAAACAAATAACTAGTTCCTTAAAATGGAGTTGCAAAATGATCAAATGTTCTTGCATGTGCTTGGAGTGAATGTTTTGCAATTGTCTCTTGGTACATTTTAAGTTAATATTAAAAATGAGTGGATTAAATTAGGTGAGGGGGGAATCCAGATATACCAGAGGCGTACTTAGAGTATGTCCAAAAGTAAAACCTTAACGGCTACTTGCAAGGTGTTTGTGGTTTGGATGGAGTCTCAGAGATTGTGTTCATAATACACCCGTTAGGGTGTAACAGAGATCGGAACCTCAAGGTCACTTTAAAGTTACTTTGACTTTATAATATGGAATATATGATGAAATTAATCAAAGTAAACTATTTTACATAAATAAAACTAATCTAGAGAAAAAAATAGGAAAAATGCAAAAAAGGAAAAAAGGACGCGAATCCCCCGAGGGGGGATGGGGAATGGGATCGAAAGAGCGTATTCAAAATTATTTTTTATTACCATAGGTTACAATATCAGAAAAATAATGTAATTCCTTTTATTTTCTTATACAAAATGAACCCAAGAGATTACAAAGTGCAAAAATTAAAGATTTCACAAAATGGGAGACCCCTAGGGGATTCGGATGGCACAAAAGTCACTTTTTGGACACCACCTCCTCCTCTTTTCTATTATACCTGCTAAAAAACAGAAATATTATTAAACTTAAATATGCCCAAAATCACTTTGAAATTACCTTTGGGTCAAGCTACTTTTAACCGAAAACAACTAAGTTAAAACTAGTTAAAAAAAAGGTGAAGCAAGGAACCAAGGAAAGCAAGCTTTCCTTGGGATATTGGCTTCCATTTTGGGAAGCTAATATAATGTGCACTGATTTATGGATTTATCTTTTAAATTATGAAATATAAATCTAATGCATGCAAGCTACAAATTTTCTTTAAAATGACATGCAAAAAAGACAATTTCCCTAAAGCTAGATCTAGAATTCTTATGAAACCTTTTTAAAGAACAAGATATAGATTATGAGATTTAAGAAGATAGATCTATGTTGAATTTTACTCTAAGATTATAGATCTAAGAAAAGAAGAAGGAAATCTTGTATCATTGAATATTGTTGGAGGAGCAAGTCGGTATGTCGACTTGAACGACAATTGACTTAGTCGATCAGCCGACTAAGTCGGTCAGCAGACTAAACTAGAGATTAGGTCGGCCACCTAAGGTCATTTTGGTTCACTAAACTGACAAGTAGTTATTTTGTAACTATTTTGTAATCATATATATTAGGCTATTGATCCAGATGAGAACTCGGTTCAATTCTCTGTATTGTATGGACCCATTCATGTTAATATAGTGTATTAATTCATCTACTTGTGTTTATCTCTTGTCTCTGTTATGTATGTATGTTTTAGTATGTATTATTGGTAACCTTATGTGATCTGTGAGATTACAGCATTGGTTCTATTGCTTGTAGTACATGTCTGAAATGTATGCAAACAGATGATATTAGAACAGGAGATTAAGGACTGGTGGGAACGTAAAGTTGCAAATTATTTGCAGAATTACGCACGAAGAAATAGATTAACGATCACACAAGAAAAAGAAATATTATTTATAGAAACACATGAGAAGTTTGTAGAATTAGTGCCCCAACTTCTGAAGAAACTCCTGGATGAAACAGTTGGAAGGGACTAAAGATCAATAGCTGCTAGAATAATTGATTCGAGGGGAAAGAACAAACTTGTCGTAGTGGTTAGAAAAAATCGGCGACGACTTCTACGAGGAGCAAGCAGTAGAAGACAAAACTTCGGTGGAAACCGTTAAGGAGAAATTTTACATAGACCTCACCGAGCAATTTCTGTGCTCCTTATTGACCTTGCTGTTTAAGTTCTTGATCGAGAAGGGAGTGGGTCATATTGTCAAACCTTGTCCATCACTTCACATACCACCATTAAACCCTAAATAAACAAAAAAACAAAAGAGGTGGGAAAAATTCATTACAGAAAGGGAGTGGGAATACTTCCTGAGCAAGTAGACTGAACTATCCAGGATTTCTAAAGCGTCGAGTAGGCTATGGGGGGGTAGCTGGTCATATGTTAGGATAAAGTGCAGTGGATTCTAGTCGACTAAGAAGCAGGACCAATCACCAGTAATGAGAAGTTGACCAAAAGGGAAATCAAGAAGATATTATCACACAAAGGTATGTCAGACGTTCAGAAAATAGAGAGGGAAGAGAGACAACAAAGGAGGGAAGAAAGAAGAGAAAGAGCCTTAACACTACACAGAGGAATGAGTACTAGGTAGACCGACCAAGAAAGAAATTCACCAGAGTCAGGTCATGACCGACAAGAGGAAAGCGTGGAAGAAGAGGCGTCCCCTACGGAAGAAGAATTATGGATAGAGCAACCAGAAGCTCTCCAATCAAGAGCTCCCTAAGAAGGAACAACTCTATCTCCGTTGAATCCACGTACCTGGATACAAACTATTGTCAAAGAGGACCTCCAACTAGGAGCTGGTGACTTTGGTATATGGAGTTGACTAGATGATGAGACATACATTGGAAGACACCTCATTATCCATTGACCAGAAGAAGGAAATTGGGCTACCTTTCAAGCGGTACGCTCCAAATGAAGTATCCACTTACTTTTACTGACACATGAAGGAGCACCCCCCTACCAAATACAGCTTTGGAGGACACAGAACATTCAGAACTGCGGACAGGTAACTGTAGTTGGACATCGACAGAAGAAGTCGAAATCAACCGACTGCTGGTTGTAGACGAAACAAAACAAAAAAACCGACGGAGATGAAATTTCTGTCAAAGTAGTTCTGCAGAGAGGAATACGCAAATAACCCCACCACCCCCACCCCCACCTCCACCACCGCCACCTCTTGAAATCAGCGACAGTGATTCCAACATGGGTCATAGGTCAGCACACATTCCTCTATATGAGGGGGATGAAGACCCCAGATGACACTGGTTTGTCTGTGAATCGACTTGGGAGGCTAACCAAGTTACGAACAAAGACAGGAAGATGGCATAGTTCGTCAGTGCCTTGAGGAAAAGGGAATTAACTTGGTAAATGACCTTTTCTGAAAGAAAACCTCGAGGAACCAAAGCCGAGATCAAAGCGCAATTTCTGTCATTTTTCAAAACTCCAGATGAAAAACATATGGCAGCAAAGATTTAAAAAACAACATTGTAGAAGCCAAGAGAATCTGTCCATGACTATCATAATCAATGGAAAGACCTTCTTAGCCAACTGGACTATGTTATAGATGAACAATTATTAATCCAGTGGTTTCTTGCAAGTTTATCTTGGAAAATCCACCGACACATAAGTATGGAAATATTCAAGTCTTACGAAGATGTGCTTACAAAATCTCTCCAAGTGGAAATGGATGAGGACATATCAACATACTCCATTGATCACAGACTAGAAGAACAGTTTGAGATCATGTATAAGTCATTAAAATAATTAAACCTCAAAAGTCAGGATATCTGGTGCACGAAGCGCTTGACAACCGGACATTCAAAAGACAACTGTCGACAGGAAATCAGTAGATAAGATGTTCAATTCGTGCAGGAAAAATGTTTTTGTGACATCTGCCAAGAGCATGGGGACCACTTGACAAAATATTGCATGTTCAACATGAAGAATGGCAAGGAATCTTGGTGTGCAATCTACGAAACTAAAAATCATAACACAACCAACTTCCATTTGAACCTAAAGAACTAACAGAATTATCATGCAATCTACCAGAACACTGTAGTTGCACAAAATAATGAGCAAAACAACTTACCAAATGATCAGAACAATTTGAGATATGAAGGTCGAAGATACAAGTGCCAGTATGACAATCAATGTGAAGGCTATGGAGGTCAAGGTCGATTGTCTGGAAATCAAGACAGCCAACCACGTTGACCCATCCAATGCTTTACATGTTATAAGGAGGAACATCGATATGTATACTATCCATATAAAGACAGAACTGACCTCAACTTTTGTACTCATTATGGACTAGGGGATCACTCACTAGAGGATTGCCCTACCATGCTGGATAAAATAAAGACAAAGAAAAATGTTAATGTCTTGTCGTGTGTGCAAAAAATGATATAATAAACAAAAATAATTTGCATATTGTAACTCGACAAGGGAGAAAAACAGGAAGTGATAACCCAAAAATCAGCAAAATAAAAGAAAAGAATGTCTACCTTGATCCACTTAAAGAAAAACAAACATATAAAGAAGCAACAAATGTATTCAAAGAATTTGCACGACAAGAAGAGACTAATGACAATCGACATAACACAATAAAATAATTAATACATCTCGTACAAAAATACAACTCAGTATCCCAGTTCATCTATTTTCTATATGAAATAAAACACAACAACATCGAAAAACAAACAGAGAATATCTACATTTTAAATCAAAAAGATAAAGGTGATGCAAACCCACTTGTTGACTTGGAAATTGAAGGATACCATGTCCAACAAGTAGTGCTTGACTTTGGATCACAAGTAAACATCATGACTCATGACACTTGGGAACAAATGGGTAGACCTCGACTAGATGAGTCGGGTATATACCTGAAACTAGCCGAACAAGGCATAATTGAACCTATTGGAGTCTGGAAAAACGTTGACACAACTATAAAAGGAATGTCGACCAAAGTCTACTTCGAAATCATTGACCCTAAGGAAGGATCCAGTTCCTTCCCAACGTTAGTCAGTCAACCTTGGGGTTGAAAGATGAAAGCATCAATATCCCTGGACAAAGGGAGAACCAAATTAAAAGGAAATGGACAAAAGGTCATTGTACCTATTCATCCATCTCAAGGAGAACCTTGGACTGAACCTATAGATGAAGAAGTCGACATCTGACAACTTTATCAGATACAAAACAATGCAGATTATACAGAACCTAATATCTATGGAGAACTTCATTTAGGCAACCAAGAATCAGTCGATTATAATTCAGATGCAGAATTATATGATTGGGAAGTCGAGAACTATGAAACAAAAGCAAGAGGGTGCTGGACTATCCAAAAGGTACAGAAAAAGACCACCCAATAGTGATTCATAGTGTCCATTGTCCCAAAAATCTTTGAGAAGAAAATTAGGGAATACCCTACTTTAAAACCTACCAATATAAATACTACACAAATACTAAGATACAATGAAAGAGAATCACTAGTCATACATGTAGAACAAGTTTCCAAAAATATTGGTGAACCTGGCTGACTTCAAAGCCTAGTAGAAACTTTTACAGGACAAGCTGCTAGATGGTGGGATACCCACCAGACAAGACTGCAGACCAGGACATTAGCTTTAACTTTCTTTGTAGAAATATTTGGAGGAAAGAAGTTAACCAAACAGGATCAGATACCTATATTCATCCAATGATAGAATCCAAAAGATCATATTAAGACATGTGAAAAAGAATGGAGAAAACTTGGATACAAGGATGAACGAACATGGCCACACCTATTTCCATCAACCCTCACTGACTTACCAAACAAATGGTATACAATGGAATACGCTACAGGTGAAACATTCTTATGGTATGGAATCAGAGAAAATTTCATTAAAGATTTCAAATTTTTCCCACAAAATGAAAAGTTGGTTGAAACAACAAAACAGATTAAAGAATTTATACGACCGACATAAAATAAACCCTTAAAAGATAACCGGTAGACAAGGAGATGTAACAATATACAAACTGGGACAATACCACAGTCAACAAGACTATATTTAGAAAATGAAAACACATAAGGGAAAAGCTTTAGATGGAAATCAAACCATGTCAAAACAACCAAACCTATTCATACAATCCTTAAAGTTGAAACAGCCGACAAGGAGGAGATCGACCGAATGTCTGCAACCGACTTCCCTACCACATTCTCCCAATTTAAAGAAGGAAGCCGACCAATCAATGAAACCAAAGAACCAAAATGGCTATATGATAAAGTCAAAACTAGAGAATTCGACATCTCAAATGATGACCAACCAAAAATGGAAAAGATTGGTGACTACTGGAGTGAAGAGTAGACCACAGAGATAGTGAACTTATTAAAAGAGTTCCAAGATGTATTTGCTATAGATTATAAAGACCTCAAAGGCGTAGTGCATGAAATGGGAGAAATGAAGATTGACACTAAACCTGATGTTCGACCTGTCAATAAAAGGCCATATAAGCTAGCTCACAAATACAAAGAGATAGTCAAAAAGGAAATTGATAACATGCTTGCAGCAGGAATCATCTATCCTATTGACCAATCAGAATGGGCAAGTCCAATGGTTGTACAACCTAAGAAACATGATTCGATCAAAATAAGAATTTGTGTTGACTTTAGAGAACTAAATAAGGTGACACTGATAGACCCATTTCCAACTCCTTATGCAGATGAAATATTAAATGAGGTTGCAGGACATGAATGCTACTCATTTACAGATGGATTCTCAGGTTATAACCAAGTGCCAATAGCTAAAGAGGATCAGAAAAAAAACAACATTTGTATATGAATTTGGCTCATTTGCTTCCAAGGTTATGCCTTTTGGATTAAAAAATGCACCTACAGTATTTTCTAGAATTGTTGTCAAAACATTTCAAGAATATATTTACAATACCATGGCCATATATTTTGATGATTGGAAAATATACTCCATGTTAAAGGATCATTGCCTGTGACTAAGACTTATGTTGGAAAGATGTCGACAAGTCCAATTAGCCTTAAATATCAAGAAGTGTATATTTGTCACCCATTTAGGAATATTTCTAGGGCGCATTGTCTGTAAAGAAGGTATTAAGGTCGACTTTGCAAAAATCAAAATTATCCTTGACCTAAAACCACCAGTAAACCCAAAACAAGTTAGGGTGTTACTTGGCCACACAGGCTATTACAAAAAACTCATAAGATATTATTCAGATATGACCTATCCACTTGAAGAACTAGTGAGGGAAGATAAAGAGTTCAATTGGACAGAGGAGTGCCATATATCATTCAAAAAATTAAAAAGAAAACTAGTTGAAGCACCAATCCTAAGGTTTCCAAACCGTTCGATCAAATTCCATGTTCATATTGATGCATCAGGCCTAGCAATAGGAGCAATCTTAACTCAAACAGGAGATGATGGAATGGATTATCCTATAGTTTACAGTATTAGAAAATTAAATAAAGTTGAAAGAAATTATTCAACAACAAAAAGAGAAGCACCAGGAATGGTCTTTGCATTACAAACATATTGACATTATCTTTTAACTAACCCATTTATATTCTATACAGACCATCAGGAACTTAAATATCTCATCAAAAACCAATACATCATGGAAGGATTTGTCGATGGCTACTACTATTCCAAGAATTCGAATTCGAATTGGTTGTCAAACTAGGTAAGTTAAATGTTGGTCCCGACCATTTATCCCGAATCGACACAGGAGAGGAGCCGACAGGAGTTGAAGATGACTTACCAGATGCACATCTATTTTGAAAAGAAGCAATCCCAGCAGAGTTAGAGGAAATAGCCCAGTTCTTATAAGATGGACAAGCACCAGAAGGAATGAATACAAAGAAGAAACAAATCCTAGCTATGAAAGCTGCACCATACAGTCTTATAAATGGATTTCTTTACAAGATGGGATTAGATGACATCCTCAGAAGGTGTGTACGGGAACATGAAAGAGACAACATTATGCATGAAGCACATTATGGACATATAGGAGGACATTTCTAGGCAGAGACGACTGCAAAGAAAATCCAACAGTCAGGGTTATGGTGGTCAACACTTCACAGAGATTGCAAAAATTTTGTAAGTCAGTGTGACAGATGTCAACGGCTAGGCCAACCCCTGCCTAGCACAGAAATTCCTTTGATATTAGTAAACCCAATTTTGACATTTGAAATTTGGGCCATAGACTTCATAGGAACATTTCCTGTACCAACAAAAAAGATAGGCACGAGGTATATCATAACTGTAGTCGAATTTGTAACCAAATGGGCAGAGGCAGAACCAATTGACACATGTTCTAGTGAGATAGCTACTAAGTTTATCTATGAGAATATCATCACCAGATTTGGATGTCCACTAACCCTAATTAGTGACCAGGGAACACACTTTATCAATAGAACTATCAAATCCATAACCGACCAGTTCCAAATTGACCATCGTCGGAGTACAGCATACCATCCTCAGTCAAATGGAGCAACTGAAGCATTTAATGAAACATTAACAAAAGGATTAACAAAAGTATGTAATGCTGATAAAGACGACTGGGATGAGAAAATACCTGTATTATTATGGGCATATAGAACAGCATATAAATGCTCAATCGACCAAACCCCCTTTCGACTAGTCTATGGATAAGAAGTAGTAGTTTCGTTACACTTCCAACAACAAACACCTATTATTGCAGAGATCCTACATATCAATGTCGAACAAGGAATAAAGGATCGGCTACTTCAACTGAGTAAAGTAGAAGAACACCAACTACTCATGATACAACATCAAGAAATTTAGAAACAACAACAAAAATCATGGCACGATAGAAACATCAAAAACAAAAACTTGTTGGTGGGATATCTTGCTTTACTATACAATAGTTAGGTAAAAGGTAAAACTAAAAATTTACATACAGAATGGATGGGACCCTATGTTATCGAAGAGATACATACGAATGGATCAGTCTGAGTAAGAACGTTACAAGGCATAGTATTTCAGAAACTCGTTAATGGAGCCTGACTAAAACGCTACAGAAACTAAAACAAACAAGCCAAATAAAAAAAAATCATATAATGACCATAATGATTAAAACAAAATCTATAAAAATCTAAAAGCAAAAAAGCAAAATAATACCGTACATAAAGAAAACTATGACAGAAAATTACCACTTTGACAATCGACATCATGCCCATCAACATTACGCCATCAACCATTTTTATAAGCGACATCGATCAATGACCTCCATAGTCCCATCCCGCATTTCATGACCTCGAGAGCTGAAAGCAATTCGCCATTAACGCACACTCAAGTGTTCCAGGTGGAACGTCACGTCTGCCATTAATACACTCAACGATGAAAAAATCCAAAGCATCCCCTATAAATACTGGACCGTCGAAGGATAATTCACCGCAATTCATACAGAGAGAGCATCAAAGCATCGAGATGACTGGAAGCCAAGAATACCTTAGTGAAATTGACCACCAAAACGACAAGATGGCACCAAAAAATACTAGAGCCTTAGCCAAAGCCAAGGAATTACAGACTGTCGAAACACCTTTAGTCCGAAGGTTAAAGAATATTAAGAATGCTAAGGTGTAGGAAGGCTCATGGAAAAAACTATGGACCGAGATGCAAGAATGGTCTTATGTCAACAAGAAGCCTACTCAAGCTACAAAGAAAATAAAATATAGTACCATCTTCAACTATGTCAATGCACCGCTCATGGCCAGTTTCGGTGGCACAAAAGAAACAACCGTCAATTTTATAATAATCCCATACCACAATGGCCAATTTTACTTCGACCAACCAGTCAACATCTCTAGGGAAGTCATCTCTAAGCTAATAGGACTTTCAAACAAAGGAGACCCAGTACTAATCGGTATTAAAGAGGGACTAGTCGAAGAACTAACCGGGTCGGCTTTGAGCAAAAACTCGAAGGGGTTAATGATTAGTCAAATAACAGCTCGAGCGCCATAGATTGTTGCCAAAATAATTGCCATCACACTCACCCTGGCAGGTCGAGGCAACGAACTCAAATTAGACACGTTAGAGGCTATCGACACCATTGCGACAAATGGAAAGATATACATATGGGATGAATATGTTGTCGACATGGGATAAAAGATGCCAAGAGACATAAGGAATCATCAAGTTCCCATCCCTCATACTATGGATAGTCATGTACCATATTTGCCTCGAAGGGAAACCAAATTATTCAAGAACTGACAAGGTTTCACATGTGGATATTCAAACCATTCTCCAAGAAAAGAACCTTGAAGGAGCTTGAAGACAAAAAAGTGCCATTGGAGAACTGGCTCCAATAGCTAAAAGTCTAGACAACTAGATGGAGGGTGCCTCAAAACATCCGATGAAGTCTATTGAAAAATTCCAACATCCAGTTAGAGCTTAACCATACTTTGGTGTGGTGCATGCAGGGTGAAAAATCAAATGCAAAAGCCCTTGATTATTATCCATTGGTCAAATAGATCTTTCTGGAACTGTCTCGATAGGATGGGACAAAAATACAAATTCCAGCGAAGGCCAAGGAAATTGACTTCTCAATCGAGGAGCCATTAATAGACCAGGAGAAAGAAGAGCATTATGAGCTGAACCTCTACATCAATACCTTTGTGTCAGAGGAGACACCTGTCGAACACACTTGCTAACTTCAAATAATCATTAAACCTCTAATAACATAGAGGGAAGAACCACATATAGAAGAAACATAGGCAGAGCAACAGGTAATCACTCAAGCTGTAGAAAGTCTCATCTCGACCTAGAAGCCAAGGGGAGAGACAAAACCAAAAAACCCAGAATATGCTATCACAAAAAACATTATAAGAAAATTGTCGAAAGAGATAGCAGCTACAAGAAAGAAGGTAAGAACACAACAACGACAACAAGGAAAAGGTAAGAGTAAGCTTATCATTGCAGAATCATCAGATGATGAGGAGGAACTGGGAGATATGGCCATTGACATAATAGAAGATGCTACAACAAATAAAGTGTCGATGGAAACCCATTTCCAAATATTTTTTGAAGCAGGAGCATTACCAGGTCGACCAAAGAAAGCCAATATCACCCACATGTTGATGCCTGAAAACATCGTAGATATTGTGTCTACGCCTCCACCTCCATCCCCGACAAAAGTAATAGAGGAGAAAATACCAGAACAATAGTCGATAAGCTGACTTGACTTGTGCAAAAGTTCTATGTCGGAAGCTGTGAAAGAGAAGTTCGACACGGAAAGAGACCTCCAGGGTTACATAGAAAAATTGCCTACAATATTCACCCAAGTGCAGAAGCTCTCCACAAAATCACCTCTCTTCGAACTCGGTGGGTACCCACTACCAGTCTCCCAAACTGGACAAATACCCCACAAACCAATTATCTTTGCAACTGTCACTTCGACCTTTGAGAGAAATCCAGACAAGGAAGCTAAAGTTACCAGACGTCAGACCTCGACTATTACTCCAACTGTACTAGAACTCCACCTACCAGCCATTAATTTGACTGAAGGAGAAGAAGAAGAGAATATCGACGATATAGATCAAGAAATCAACCAACTCTTCTCTGATTTGGATTCACCTCCTCAGATTGACAATCCACCTCTTGACCTCACTTCCACCAACCCAATAAACCATGACCATTCAAAAACTCCATCACCACCACCACCACCACCCCTCGACTCAGAATAAATCCCACCACAACCATCAACATCAACTGCATCCACTTCTACACCCCCTACATCTAACCAACTAGAGGCAGTAATCATCCCACCTCCCCAAACAGAGAAACCATCAACCACTGCCATACTACAAACCAAAAATCCTAACTCGACATTTGCAGGAACACAGGTGCTGACACAAACAGAAACAGAAAAGCATAAGAAGAAGAAGGAGAAATAGAAGAATGAGCATGATGGATAGCCATCAAAGCTACATATCAAATTGAAATATGCAACCTGACTAACTGATGCAGAGCTAGGACAACTCCTAAAAACCCTAGAAGTCGAAGCAAAGACAAGGATCCAGCAGAGACGTAAGGAACTCGACAACAAGGATGGAGAACAAGTCGAGTTCCTCAAAAAATGCAGAAACCTTGCACAATCAGTAATGCCAGGACCAGTCGAGGTCGACACCCATAAATCGCTCAGAAGAGCTTATCATCTATTTGAAAGCATGGTGTCAGCACTCCAAATAGACCTTCAGGAAACAAAGGAGGAGCATAAAGAAGAAACTATCTGACTGTTGATGGCGGAACACGCCGCCTTCTCTGAATTCTACAAAGTGTTACAAGATCACATGGAGGAGTCTGTTATCACGGAAGAAATACTACGAGACTAGCCTACTTACTACGAGCGAGTCTATCAACAAACTAGGTGGACTCGATAGGAGATCCAATCGCTTGAGAAGAGGAATCTCACTCATACAACACTTAGAAGCACACTTGAAGATCAAATAGTGTTGGAGACAACTAAACTGCAAAAACTCGAGCGGGAAGCTCATCAGTGGGTGCACCAAGCTATGCCTAACTTGGAAAAAGTTGACATCATCTTCCTGTAGATGAAATGAATTGTAGAGACTGCGGAGGAGAAGGAACATTTTATGGGTCTCGACATGGAGAGAACAGCTGAAATCTCCATTTTAGAGAAGATGTTGATCTTATCAAGTCTAACTACACTCACCATCAACATCCAGAAAATATTGCAAAGTTGGATGGATTTCGAACATCACCTAGCAGTGAAATCCCCAGCAATTGTCAAAGTCTGTGTACAGAAAAGACCGACCATCAGACTTCACATCCCATGAAGACCAAGCACATCATAATGACTACTAAGACAGATAGGAAGATTTTTGTACCTCCCTATTTCTTTGGGATGAATAAACGTTTTGTTCGTGGGGGAGATGTTGGAGGAGCAAGTTGGTATGTCAACTTGAATGACAGCCTAGTCGATCAGCCAACTAAGCCGACTAAGTCAGTCATCCAACTAAACTAAAGATTAGGTCGGCCACCTAAGGTGGTGTCGGTTCACCGAACTGACAAGTAGTTATTTTGTAACTGTTTTGTAATCATATATATTAGGCTTTTGAGCCAGATGAGAACTCGGTTCAGTTCTCTATATTGTATGGACCCATTCATGTTAATATAATCTGTTAATTCATCTACTTGTGTTTATCTCTTGTCTATGTTATGTATGTATTATTGATAACCTTATGTGATCTGTGAGATTACAACAAAGATCAACCATGAAGCTTTCCGGTGGAATGTCGAGGGACTATGACTTTGAGAAAGTTTTGGAGAATGCGAGGAAGCAAACTAGATCAGTACCCTATCCAAGCTAGGAACCTGCAAATAATCCATAGGCTTTCCAAGATTCTTGTGAACTATAGTTAATACATAAATAGAGATATTAGAATAGCATGCATATAATCTTATAAAACATGTTAAATCTAGATCTCTAGACATGCATAAAAGAAAAAGAGATAGACAATAAACTTATTAACATATTCCTTTCCTATCAAGATCATAATAAACTTATTATCAATCTTTTAGCACTGAATCCACAATATTAAAATAAGAAAGTTATGAACACAGGTACAAGTTACCTCAATGAAACATGGAAATGCTCATCCACACATAATAACATAACACTATCTTTCCTCCAAAGATTTTCTATATTTCAATGAAATAAATAGCAACATTACAATAGCAATAGCTCTTCAATCTGACTCTAACTGGCTTGGAAAGGAGGAAACTGTCCTTTATTTATAGCAAAAACTGAAACCCTATCCCAGAGGGGTGCATACATGAATAAAAGAGAGATTGAAGCTGATAGAGAGTCAATCTAAGCTTGATCTAAGTCTAACTGAGTGTAACTAACAATCAGAGTGCTGATCAGACTGACACATCAACTGGTTAACTGAGTCTGATCTAATGATGAACTGCGTATAACTAGATGAACTAAGTCTAACTGATGATGAGATGATTTAAACTATAATAGAACTACAAATTAGGGTGACACCTAACTCAGTGAACTGAACCAACCAAGAAACAACTCCCATATTGATCCACATGTGTGGAGGAGAGAGAAAGGAGGGCGCAACCCTAGATTTGCATGAGCCAGTTAAGCTCCTCTTCAGCCGACATCATGCCTTCAGTCAAGGAATGGTTAGGTCTAGTCAATTTGAGGCCGATGAGACTGACTTCAGTCAAATGGGAGCAAAATCCACTGATTTAGGAATTTGGATTTGCTCCATTATTTAATTAATTTTTAATTAAATTAATTAATATTTTATTTTTTTTGGATTTTCTCACTTGAGTGATGGAAAAATCAATCAAAACTTAGGAAAAGTGGGTTTATGGGTTTACTGGGTGCTCTAAGTTAGAAAATGAGAACCCCCATTAATGAATCTGACTTTTAACCTCACTTTTATTACAAGACCAATTTTTCCAATTAGACTACTAAAAAATAGCATAAGTTTTGTGGAAAAATTAAAATTAAATATACAAAAAAAAACCTAGGGGGACTTAGCACATGTTTATATGACTTGAAAATAATGCCTAGAATGTTTATACATTGACACATAGATTCTAATAACCTCAATAGGTCTAAATGCCAAGCCGACCACCTCAACTTTGGAGGTATTGAGTGAAAAAATAAAAAAATATCAGTCGTTTATTCAAAAACCAATAATAACCAAGGGAAAAAACACTCTGGGCTGATTGGATTGACAAATAAAGTCCAAGAGACTGAGTCTTTTATAGACACTACCATGCTAGAAAATTTTATTACAACTCCCCCAAGGGGGTATGAACATGAGGTATAGTACAACAAGAATTTCCCATAAGAAATTATGAAGGTCTTCTGGAGTCCGAACAAATCATCTTTGTCTAGTTCAGCATACTCACCTGATAGAAAGTTCCACTACGTACAAATTAGGTGGTAACATCTAGCTCCAACTGCAGAATGTGTGCTCGATCTGGTCATAGGGAAAGGATAGGATATGAGACCACCAAAATATCTGGTTTATATACCTTGTAAAAGCATCTCAACTTGACAAGAAAACCTCAGTAGCACAAGCTTTATAAAAAAACAAATGAACCATCAAGCTGATTTATTTAAACAAAATAAATGTAACTAACTAATGAAAAAAAGGTTTTATTATAGCTAAGTACAAAACAGAAATGTGAAAAGTAAATGATCTCTTTTAAGAAGCTTATTTTCCTACTCTAAGCATAATATAAAAATGTTAGGTGTAATAAAAAATCCAATGTAGCCACCTAAGGATTTTATTAACATAATTTTTTTTGCCTTTTCTTTGGTTACCGGCCAAAGTAAGGATACTTTATTCAAAAAATGCAAACCTGCATGATGATCCGGAATGGGCGGGTTGGATGGGAAATCATAGGCATGAACAAAGTCATTAAATTTCTTCCCAAACTGGGATGTGCTCATGCAGGATGCTTCTATCCATGACTGGATAGGATTGATATATCAATCGGCAAGATGAGGTAGACTGACTACATCATCATACTGATCATCAGGGCTTATCAAATGATAACTCATTGCATAAGCCCCAAGTAGCTCCAAATCATAAGGAACCTCTATATGTGCGAAGATGGCTGAGACTGATATTCCATTGACTGCATCACATCTAAATTTTCACAACACCACTTCTCAATGTATTCATTACAGATACCTTTTTGTAGCTCTGCATGATATGACTCTAAATTATTATGTGAAAATTCTGAATTCTCCTCTTCCATACTAATATTTTCCCAGGTATCTATGCTCCCCTCTATTAACGTATCATAGATTGGACTTCCACAAATTTTTGAATAGACACTCCCCTTGCTAGACATATCATGGATGGGATTCTCAATAAGATTTTCACAAGATGGATTATCTATGAAATTCCAATAGTCATCAATCCCATCCATGTCATATGTGGGGGACTCTTCATCCATGGCATCATGCTCCTGCCTATCCATTTTTTCCTTGTATTCATAACAATCTTCTTCAGAAGATTTGGCTTCAAAAATGTTACAAGGAAATAAAATTTCCAAACCTTCATCAACATGTGGAGAACAAGGTCTAGTGTCATCACACACCATGTTGATCTTATCATAAGTTTCTTTATAGGCTTCTATAATGGTTTCTTCACTATTATCTTCAATCAAGGAAACTTTATGGACATATTCAATGGGATCACTTAGGATGTGTTGCTCAATGGACTCCTCTAGCTTTTCCAAATCTTTATTATTTTATGTTAAAGTGATATGAGGATGGTTTTCAAACATGTCTCCAAATAAGGGTTCTTCAAGAAACTCTTCAACGTGATTGTCATGGTTGTTCACATCTTCAAAATATTCCAGTGTATTGAGAGATACCTCATTTTCTTTAATAAGCCACTTAATTTCTTCCTTCTTAAATAACTTCAAGGGAATTCCACACATTCGACATTGTCTATGAAAACATGAGGAAGTTCTTCGATGGGAGTATCATGGATCTCTTATTCACTTAAATGATCAAGAAGTGATTCCAAGTCTTCAATACTTTGTATCATGGCAAAAGGTCCATCATATGTTTCCATGTGATACTCTATCCCAGATAGGTAGAAGGTAAAGATGTTTTCAAGGAACTTTTTCACACCATTCATACTACCCCTACCATCATGCCACTGCTCTAAAAACATCCAATGGAATCTTTGGAATGAGGTAATACATTTATTAGGAAGGCCCTAATAGAACCAACAAAAGGCCTCATCCTGAAAATTACTAGAAAACATTTCCATCATATTGTCTTCATAAAGCACATTGGAGTCAGCCATCAACTGAAGGAAATATTTGACATGCTAGATGGTCGAATCACCATAATTTCCATGAAATACTGGAAGCCATTTATATACATCCCCCACACCATTACCAAAGTTAGGAAAACCTGAGATGTTTGAGAAATTGATAGGCTGGAAAATTTTGTCTATCGCGGCACCACACTACTCCCTTAATTCATTCATATAAAAAATTAATAGTATGCATTTGATATAACCATTAAACCTTGTACTAAAAAGGTGGAACTATCAAGTGATGAGCTTTAAATATTTTAATATGTCGCATGGGATCATCTACACACAACAAAACTTCACAAGTTTATGAGATAACAGTGTTTTATCCCTTCAATGGAGTCGCCATGTGGAAAAGAAAAATAAGATTGACATATATTTCAAAAAAAATGTTTTTTGTTTTTCTTTGTAAAAATAAAAAACTGCAAAAAGTTAGTGGAGTCGCCAGATGAAATTTAAAGATCTACTCTAAGAACTCATCAAACAAAGCAAAAATAAAAAGGAAGAAAACAAAAATCATACTCTAGGAATAAAAAGATTTATCTCCGACAACGCTGCCAAAAAGTGTTGCCACCTTTCACACACCTGGGGGGACATGGAAAAAATATTCGAGCCATTCGGTATGTCCTTGGGGGAAAGTATCAAGTCAAGGATGCCACCTTGTTCTTGACTCCTCCATTTAGGCTCAACTCCTAATGAAGCCAAGGTGGGTAGACCCTATTAAGTTACTAAGACTAATTACTTTCGTATGATGGTATTAAATTGAATAAGTTGCTTAGGAGTTTGAAATTAACAATTGAGAACCATAGATAACAAAACATAAACACAAGTAAGCATAATACTAACACACAATATATATATATCGAAACAAGTAAACACATAACTAGTGCCTTAAAATGGAGGCACAAAATGATCAAATGTGCTTGCATGTTCTTGGAATGAATGTTTTCCAATTATCTCTTGGTATGTTTTAAGTAAATATGAAAAATGAGTGGATTAAATTAGGCGAGGGGGGACTCCAGATATACCCAATGGGTACTTGGAGTATGTCCAAAAATAAAACCTTCATGGCCACCTGCAAGGTGGTTTTGGACTGGATGGAGTCTCGAAGACTGTGTTCATAATACACCCATTAGGGTGTAACAGAGATCTGTGCCTCGAGGTCACTTTCCAGTTGTTCCCACTCCTTTGGGTATTTTTCCACCGCTTATGGGTTGTTCAGGGCATTGGATTTTCACCTAATGGTGGTTAATTGGGGAAAATGAAACCTAATTAATATAGTCACTCACATTGCTTTTGATGCAGCTTGACTGATCAGACGAATCACAGACAAAACGTAGAGCATACACACCAGAGTCTTTGTAATTTTTAGTAAATTTTAATCCATGTGTTTTTATTAGAAATAAAACCCTCTAGGAACCCCTTTCGCTCCAAGTGGACATCATTCGTGGAATCAAGGAGGGGGTTGATTATAATTGACTTCTTGCAAAAATTAATAGTGAATAATTAAGTAGCAGAAATAAAACAAACCGTAGGTTCTCTAATTAAATCTACCACGATCCTCTTTCACGTTTCGGTTCAATCGAGATTCATGGGGTAAGTCTTAAAGTTAATTTGACTCTATAATATGGAATATATGATGAAAGTAATCAAAGTAAACTATTTTTCATAAATAAAACTAATCTAGAGAAGAAAATAGGAAAAATACAAAAAAGGAAAAAAGGATGTGAATCCCCCAAGGGGGATGGGGAATGGGCTAGAAAGATCCTATTCGAAATTATTTTTTATTACTAGCAGTTAAAATATTATAAAACTGATATAATTCCCTTTTGTTCTTATACAGAACGAACCCAAGAGATTACAAAGTGAAAAATTTAAAGATTTCAAAAAATGGGAGACCCCTGGAGGATTCGGATGGCCCAAAAGTCACTTTTCGGACAACACCTTATCCTATTTTATATTATACCTACTAAAAACCATAAATATTATTAATCTTAAATATTCCCAAAATCACTTCGAAAGTAAATTTGGGTCAACATACTTTTAACCGAAAACAACTAAGTTAAAACTAGTTAAAAAAAAGGTGAAGCAAGGAACCAAGGAAAGCAAGCTTTCCTTGGGATCTTGGCTTCCATTTTTGGAAGACAATCTAATGTGCATTGATTTATGGATTTATATTTTAAATTATGGAATAGAAATATAATGCATGTAGACTACAAAGTTTCTTTAAAATGCCATGCAAAAAAGACGATTTCCCTAAAGCTAGATCTAGAATGCTTATGAAACCTTTTTAAAAAGCAAGATATATATTATGAGCTTTAATAATATAGATCTATTTTGAATTTTACTCTAAGATGATATATCTGATCAAATCAAAGCTATGAAACAAGTAACCAAATAGATTTTTAAATTTTAAGGGGAGAAACAGAAGAAGGAAATCTTGTAGCCTTGAAGATCAACCCTGGGGATTTCTGATGGAATGTCAAGGGACTATGAATTTGAGAGACTTTTGGAGAAAGTGAGGAAGAAAAATAGATCACCACCCTCTCCAAGTTAGGAACCTGCAAACAATCCAAAGGCTTTCTAAGATGCTTGTGAGATCCGGTTAATACATAAACAGTGATATTAGAATAGCATACATATAATGTTATAAAACATGTTAAATCTAGATCTCTAGACATGCATAAAAGAAAAAGAGATATCCAATAAACTTATTAACATATTCATTTTCTATCAAGATCATAATAAACTTATTATCAATCTTTTAGCATTGGATCCATAATATCAAATTAAGCAAGCTATGAGCACAGATACATGTTACCTCAGTGAAACATGGAAATGCTCATCCACACATAATAACATGACACCATCTTGCCTCCAAAAATTTTCTTTATTTCAATGAAAAAAAATAGCAACATTACAATCGCAACAAATCTTCAATCCGACTCTAACTAGCTTGGAATGGATGAAACTGTGCTTTATTTATTGCAAAAACTTAAACACTAGCCCAGAGGGGCGAATGCATGACTGAAAGAGAGACTAAAGCTGACAGAGAGTCAAGCTGAGCTTGATCTGCATCTAATTGAGACTGATCTGAGTCTGACTGAGTGTAACTGACAATCAGAGTGCTGATCGGACTGACACATCAACCGGTTAACTGAGTCTGATCTGATGATGAATTGAGTCTAATTAGATGAACTGAGTCTAACTGATGATGAGTTGAGTTTAACTGGACTAGAACTACAAATCGGAATGACGCCTCACTCAGTGAACTGAACCAACCAACAAACAACTCCCAGCTTGATCCACATGTGTGGAGGAGAAAGAAAGGAGGGCACAACCCTAGATCTGCATGAGCCAGTTAAGCTCCTCTTCAGCCCACATCATGCCTTTAGTCAAGGAATGGTCAGCTCTAGTCAATATGAAGCCAATGAGACTGAATTTAGTCAAATGGGAGAAAAATCCACTTATTTAGGAATTTGGTTTTGCTCCATTATTTAATTAATTAAAAATTAATTAATATTTTTTTTTTTTTGGATTTTCTCATTTGAGTGATGGACAAATCACTCAAAACTTAGGAAAAGTGGGTTTATGGGTTTACTGAGTGCTCTATGTTAGAAAATGAGAACCCCCATGAATGAATTTGAATTTTAACCCCACTTTTATTACAATACCAATTTTTCCAATTAGACTACTAAAAATAGCCTAAGTTTTGTGGAAAAATAAAAATTAAAAATTAAAAAAAACAAAACCTAGGGGGACTTAGCACATGTTCATATGACTCGACAATAATTCCTAGCATGTTTATACATTGACACACAGACTCTAATAACCTCAATATGCCTAAATTCCAAGCTGACCACCCCAACTTTGGAGGTATTGAGTGAAAAACTCAGAAATTTTCAGTCATTTTTTCAACAACCAACAATAACCAAGGGAAAAAACACTATGGGCTGATTGGATTGACAAATAAAGTCCAACAGAATGAGTCTTTTACAGACACTACCATGATAGAACATTTTATTACAACTTCCCCAAGGGGGTATGAACATGTGGTACAGTACAAAAGAACTTCCCAGAAGCAATTCTGAAGGTCTTCTAAAGTCTGAACAAATCATCTTTGTCCGGTTCACCATGCTCACTAGATAAAAACCACTAAGTACAACATAGGTGGTAACATTTGGCTCCAACTGCGGGGCGTGTGCTCGATCTGGTCATAGGGAAAGGAGAGGATATGAGACAACCAAAATATCTGGTTTATATACCTTGTAAAAACATCTCAAGTTGACAAGAAAACCTCAGTATCACAAGCTTTATAAAAAACCAAATGAACCATTAAGCTGATTTATTTAAACAAAATAAATATAACTAACTAATGAAAAAAATGTTTTATTATAGTTAAGTACAAAACATAAATGCGAAAAGTAAATACTCTCTTTTAAGGAGCTTATTTTCCTACTCTAAACATGATATAAAAAGGTTAGGTGTAATAAAAAATCCAATGTAACCACCTAAGGATTTTATTAACATAAATTTTTTTTTCCTTGTCTTTGGTTACCAGCCAAAGTAAGGATACTTTATTCAAAAAATGCAAACCTACATGATGATCCGGAATGGGCGGGTTGGATGGGAAATCATAGGCATGAATAAAGTCATTAAATTTCTTCCCAAACTGGTATGTGCTCGCGTAGGCTGCTTCTATCCATGACTAGATAGGACTCATATACCAATCAGCAAGATGAGGAAGATTAACTACATCATCATACTGATCATCAGGGATTATCAAATGATAAATCATTTTATATTCCCCAAGTAGATCCAAATCATAAGAAACCTCTATATCTGAAGAAGATGGCTGAGACTGATATTCCACTGACTGCATAACATCTGAATTTTCACAACATTGTTTCTCAATGTCTTCATTACTGATACCTTTGTGCGGATCTACATGATATGACTCTGAATGATCATATTAAAATTATAAATGGTCCTCTTCCATACTAATATTTTCCCAGCTATCCATGCTCCCCTCTATGGCATATCATACATTGGACTTCCACAAATTTTTGAATAGACACTCCCCTTGCTGGACATATCATGGATGTGATTCTCAATAGGATTTTCACAAGTTTGATAATTATCTATGAAATTCCAATAGTCATCAATCCCATCCATGTCATTTGTCAGGGACTCTTCATCCATGGCATCATGCTCTTGCCTATCCATGTATTCCTTGTATTCATAACAATCTTCTTTAGAAGATTTGGCTTCAAAAATGTTACAAGGAAATAAACTTTCCAAACCTTCATCAACATGTGGAGAACAAGGTCCAGTGTCATCACACACCATGTTGATCTTATCATAAGTTTCTTTATAGGCTTCTATAATGGTTTATTCTATATTATCTTCAATCAAGGAAACTTTATGGACATATTCAATGGGATCACTTAGGATGTGTTAGTCAATGGATTCCTCTAGTTTTTCCAAATATTTATTATTTTATGTTAAAGTGATATGAGGATGGTTTTCAACCATGTCTCCAAATAAGGGTTCTTCAAGAAACTCTTCAACATGATTGTCATGGTTGCTCCCATCTTCAGAATCTTGCTATGTATTGAGAAAGTTCTTCAATGGGAGTATCATGGATCTCCCCTTCACTTATATGTTCAAGAAGTGATCCCAATTCTTCAATACTTTGTATCATGGAAAAAGGTCCATCATATGTTTCCATGTGATACTCTATCCCAAATAGGTAGAAGGTAAAGATCTTTTCAAGGAAAATTTTCAAACCATTCATACTACCCCTACCATCATGCCACTGCTCTAAAAACATCCAAAGGAATCTTGGGAATGAGGTAATACATTTATTAAGAAGGCCCTGATATAACCAACAAAAGGCCTCATCCTGAAAAGTACTAGCAAAATTTTCCATCATATTGTCTTCATAAATCACATTGGAGTCAGCCATCAACTGAAGGAAAGATTTCACATGCGATATGGTCGAATCACCATAATTTCCATGAAAGAATGGAAGCCATTTATATACATCCCCCACACCATGAAAAAAATTAGGAAAACTCGAGATGTTTGAGAAATTGATAAGCTGAAAAATTCCAGCTATCTAGGCACCAACTTCTCCCTTAATTCATCCATATAAAAAATTAATAGTATGCATTTGATACAACTATTAAAACTTATACTAAAAAGGTGGAACTATCAAGTGATGAGATTTAAAGATTTTAATATGTCGCATGGGCTCATCTACACACAACAAAACTTCACAAGTTTATGAGATAACAACATTTTATCCCTTCAATGGAGTCACCATGTGAAAAAGAAAAATAAGCATTTATAAATATTTCAGAAAAATTGTTTTTTGCTTTTCTTTGTAAAAATAAAAACTACAAAAAGTCATTGGAGTCGCCTGATGAAAATTAAAGATCTACTCTAAGAATTCATCAAACAAAGAAAAAAAAAAGGAAGAAAACAAAAGTCGTACTCTAGGAATAAAAAGATTTATCCCTGGCAACAGTGCCAAAAAGTGTTGCCACCTTTCACGCACCTGGGGGGTACATGGAAAAAATATTCGAGCCACTCGATGTGTCCTTGGGGGAAATTATCGAGTCAAGGTTGTCACCTTGTTCTTGACTCCTCCATTTAGGCTCAACTCCTAAGGAAGCCAAGGGGGGTAGACCCTATTAAGTTACTAAGGATAATTACTTTAGTATGATGGTATTAAACTGAATAAGTTTCTTAGGAGTTTGAAATTAACAATTGAGAACCATAGATAAAAAAAATAAACACAAGTAAGCACAATGCTGACACACAATATATATATCGAAAGAAGTAAACAAATAACCAGTGCCTTAAAATGGAGTCACAAAATGATCAAATGTGCTTGCATGTGCTTGGAGTGAATGTTTTCCAATTGTCTCTTGGTATGTTTTAAGTTAATATGAAAACCAAGTGGATTAAATTAGGCAAGGGGGGACCCCAGATATACTCGAGGGGTACTTGGAGTATGTCCAAAAATAAAACCTTCATGACCACCTGCAAGGTGTTTGTGGGCTGGATGGAGTCTAGGATACTATGTTCATGACACACCCATTAGGGTGTAGCAGAGATCGTCGCCTCGAGGTCACTTTCCAGTTGTTCCCATTCCTTTGGGTATTTTTCCACTGCTTACGGTTTGTTCAAGTAGTTGGATTTTTTCCTGATGGTGGTTAATTGGGGAAAATGAAACCTAATTAATCTAGTCACTCACATTGCTTTTGATGCAGCTTGACTGATCGAATGAACCGCAGACAAAATGTAGAGCATACACACTGTAGTCTTTGTAATTTTTAGTAAATTTTAATCGATGTGTATTTATTAGAAATAAAACCCTCTAGGAACCTCTTTCGGTCCAAGTGGACATCAATCATGGAATCAAGGAGAGGGTTGATTATAATTGACTGCTTGCAAAAATTAATAGTGAATAATTAAATAGCAAAAATAAAACAAACCACAGTTTCTCTAATTAAATCTACCACAATCCTCTTTCACCTTTCGGTTCAATCGAGATTCGTGGGGTAAGTATTAAAGTTAATTTGACTTTATAATATGTAATATATGATTAAATTAATCAAAGTAAACTATTTTTCATAAATAAAACTAATCTATATCAAAAAATAGGAAAAATGAAAAAAATGAAAAAAGGACGCGAATCCCCTAAGGGGGGATGGGGAATGGGATCGAAAGAGCCTATCAGAAATTATTTTTTATTACCAGTGGTTAAAATATCCAAAAAATGATGTAATTCCTTTTGTTTCTTATATATAATGAACCCAAGAGATTACAAAGTGCAAAAATTAAAGATTTTGGAAAATGGGACCCTTGGGGGATTCGAATGGCCCAAAAGTCACTTTTTGGACAGCACCTCCTCCTATTTTTTGTTATACCTGATAAAAACCAGCAATATTATTAAAATTAAATATTCCCAAAATCACTTTGAAATTACCTTTGATTCAACCTACTTTTAACCGAAAACAACTAAGTTAAAACTAGTTAAAAAAAAGGTGAAACAAGGAACCAAGGAAACCAAGCTTTCCTTGAGATCTTGAATTCCCTTTTGGGAAACCAATATAATGTGCACTGATTTTTGGATTTATCTTTTAAATTATGAAATATAAATCTAATGCATGCAAGCTACAAATTTTCTTTAAAATGCCATGCAAAAAAGATGATTTCCCTAAAGCTAGATCTAAAATGCTTATGAAACATTTTTGAAGAACAAGATATAGATTATGAGCTTTAAGAAGATAGATCTATGTTGAATTTTACTGTAATATTATATATATAAGTGAATTAAATCTATGAAACAAGTAACCAAATAGATTTTTAATTTTTAAGGGGATAAAGAGAAGAAGGCAAGCTTGTAGCCTTGAAGATCAACCGTGGAGCTTTCCGGTGGAATGCCGAGGGACTATGACTTTGGGATAGTTTTGGAGAAAGTGAGGAATAAAACTAGATGAGTTCCCTCTCCAAGCTAGGAACCTAGAAATAATCCAAATTCTTGCCAAGATGCTTATGAGATCCGGTTAATACATAAACAGAGATATTAGAATATCATGCATATAATCTTATAAAACATGTTAAATCTAGATCTCTAGACATGCATAAAAGAAAAAGAGATAGCCAATAAACTTATTAAAATATTGCTTTCCTATCAATATCATAATAAAATTATTATCAATCTTTTAGCATTGGATCCACAATATCAAAATAAACAAGTTATGAGCACATATACAGGTTACCTCAGTGAAACATGGAAATGCTCATCCGGACATAATAACATGACACCATCTTGCCTCCAAACCTTTTCTTTATTTCAATGAAAAAAAATAGCAACATTATAATAGCAACAACTCTTCAATATGACTCTAACTAGCTTGGAAAGGATGAAAATGTGCTTTATTTATAGCAAAAACTGAAACCCTAGCCCAGAGGGGTGCATGCATGACTGAAAGAGAGACTGAAGCTGACAGAGAGTCAAGCTGAGCTTGATCTGAGTCTAACTGATTCTAATCTAAGTCTGACTGAGTGTAACTTGTAGCAAGGATTTCTCCTTGCTATAGGGGCAGGAATGGCTCCCTTCTGTCTATAGGACAGAAGGGTAGGTTCCTACGTGAATAAAGACTGTAAAAATGGAAAAATGGAATAGTAAATAATAGAAGCAGAACAGTAAACCAACACTAAGGCTAAGAACAGAAAACCAAAGCTAAACTAAACTATAAGCTAAGAACAGAACAAAAAGAAGGAGATGAAGCACTAGTGAACCCCTCTGCAGAAAATGGGTTAGGTTTTTGCCTCCTTAAAACCTGCAAATAAACCTAAGCTACAATGGAAAACCTGCAAATGGAGATAAGGGTTGGAAAGCAAAGCATATTAAGAAGCAAATAAATAAACATAAAATCAAAAATATACCTTCTCTGGTGGGAATGCGCCACCATGCCCTAGCTCATGGGAGCACCTCTCTTGGTTTGGGAGCAATGGCTCAAAGGGGAATGGAAATAAAGGAGTGGGAGTGTGGGTGGTTTGAGAGGCAAAGGTCTCAAAGCATCCATGGGTAGCATAACAATAGGCAATGGGAGAAGTGTTTTGAGAATGACCCCCCACCCTCCTTTTATAGCTTTTCCAAGGGGTTTTAGGGTTTTAAGCCCTTGGTCAGGGCTTTAGCCCCTTCTGCCCTAACTTTAGCCCCTTTTAGGGTTTTAGCCCCTTTTTGAGGGCTTTAGCTCCTAGGGGGATATTTTGGAGGTGTGGGGGTCTAATGGAAGGTCTAATGGAGTGATATGAGAGTTGTGAGATGGTGTCCTTGGGTGGTGTAGGCCATTGAGAGCTAAGTGGGGGATTTTTGAGTTAATAGATTGCCCCATGATGTGCAAGGGCAGGAGCTCAATGTATGGCAGATGGACATCATAGGATTTGTTGTGTAGAGGTGGTGCTTCTGGGGCTAGGGCATGGTGGATTTTGGTTTTTGTATTAATTTGGTTCCCATCAATGGGTGAGATACAATAAATGTGTGAAATGTATATGGATGAGGTGGGCATCCCCATGCTCATGACAATGTCAAAAGAATAATTTGATCTATGCTCTAAAATACAAGAGATGATCATATACAACTGATGTTACAATAAAAGTTTCCTCCATGTGAGGCTAAATACAATACTGATATGGTACATTGGACCCATGGAATTCTCATGGAATTCTATATCTTCATGACTGATGGTCTGCTGGATCTAGTTCATAACTGTGTGGACTTGCTGATTGAGATTCAGAGTCTTTGTGGTACAAGTAAGCTGCATCAATCATAAAGGTATATCGAAGCACTGTTGGGCTTCAGATCACTATCTCCAACGCAACCCAAAAATCACAAGGGACATAACCTGTTTAGGTCCCTCGAGTGGACTCACCAATGTGCTAGAGTCCAATGACATCTGGGGTCTTTGACCAAGTACTGTGTGGAAAAAACACTACACGAATCTTCAATGGTGTGATGATGGAGTTGAAGTCGAGAATGTGAGAAACAACCATCCTGAGAGACACTAAGGACTCCTCTCAAGTGGTCCAAGGAACTCATCAATGATGTAAATGAAGCCAAGGTACAGGGACCTTTGGTTTTATCCTCTGGAACATGTGTGTTGGCATCGACAGAGGAAGACCTGCCCCTAGCCAAGGAAATGATGTTTCCTTAACCATAGGTGTGAGGGAGAAAACCAAAACTTGTGAATCAATCTGCGGACTGACTCACTGCATTTTGGGGGGAGGGGAGGGAAGGGAAATAATTGAATAGGGGCAGGGGGAAGTGGGAGACTCAAACTTCCTTTGTTCAGAGTATAACGGCAGGGTGGACTAAGCAGCAAATGAAATAGACTCAAGGGAATGGGATCATAGCTATAATACCGGGACACTTTTGATACTTATGGGATCCAAGGAAGACACATTGCAAAGTACTCTGAACAAAGGCGACCCAATTTGGGGATGTTTCCAAACTATTTTCTGTGGGGTGGTGCCTAGGGACACCATTGTGGTATGATCTCATGGATTTTTGGAAAGCTCGAGAAGGTAAATGCTCAATGGTGCTTTCAATTTTAGAGAGTCTGAAAGCACGAAGACGACTCCAGCGAGCGGGAAAGGAAGCAGCTACGCTCGGCAATCTTTTCATTGTTTTAAGGAGTAAAAAAAGAGCTTAAATGAAACTCCAATGTGGTCAACCAATGGTGGCACATGCAGTGCCCCATGTCAGGATGGTGGATAGAGGTCCAAAGGTCATCCATGCAGTATGGATAGAGTAGAAGGCTCTCAAACATACCAATACAAGCGTGGGATAGATCACAGCAGAGGCCTGCGAGTTGGTACAGAAGAGGCATGCAAATCGAGGTGGATCTTGGACAAAGGTCAGGAGAGCATGTGTGTGTGTTGTGGTGGATGAACTTGACCACATGCGCTGTGAGTACAAGTCCGGAGGCATTTATATGCCAAATACGTGTAAAAAAATATTTTTTTTTGTGGATGATGGCTCAGATGTCCATGTCGGGTGTGATGAATGGAAAAGACAACTATGTGTTAAAAATGCAAAATAAAAGATAAAGTTATAGTCCTTAACGGGAGGCGGCTTGAAAACTCGCATGAGTTATGGTCAGGAGGTGTGATACAAGTACAGGTCTGTAGACACTTGCATCATCATGTCATGGCTTGTAAATTGAGGTGACTTGTGGGAAATGGTCCTGAAATTGATTTATTAAACATGAGACAATGGTCTCATAACTAGATAGAGGGTTTGAGCCTAGAGATGTGAGAGGTGTCTCAAACTGATTCCAGATGACTTTGGACAAGCAGCTAATGGTGCTGCCACTTATTTGTGCTAAAAAACATTGAAAAACAACAAAAATAAAATGAAGTGGCTCATTGGTGATGTTAAGCGTAAACTTTCTTGAGGTAGAGTCCATTGAGGGGATTCTCTAAGAGTTGTCCATCAGATTCAATGAGGCTGTATGCCCCTTTCTGAGGCAGTGGTGGATGACATAAGGGCCATAGCACATTGATTCAAACTTTCCTTTGCCCAATTTATTGTTGGGATGGTCGTAGACTAGCACCATATCACCTTCACTGAAGGTGAGAGGGTGGACATGGGAGTCACAGTGGATATTTGATCGTGTTTTTGCTGGTTTGATGGCTTGGATGGTAGCTCGACGGTCTTCTATGGTTTGCTCTTGTTGGAGGAGCTTGCCACTGGAGTGTCAGACATTGGCTAGCAGCACCTGAGTACTAATATGATTTCCGCTATTCACAACCTTCCTCCATAGTTGACTGGTGTGATGAGGAAGATGGCGGTGGCTTGTGAGCACTTTTGTCAGATGGCAAGAGAGGATCTTCCTACAGAGGATGAGTCCTCTTTGGAAGGAGATGACACCGAGTCAGATGATGAGTCTGAGTCAGATTAGTAGCCTAGTGAGGATGTCCCTTGGTGCACTTAGGGGGTTTTGTGTCACTTATGTATATCCTACTAAGAAAGAATATGTGGCTTCTCATTTTTGTATTGGACATGTTTTGGACATGCGACTAATGGATTTATATATATATTTTTTGACGCACGTGGATGTGCTTTTATGGCTTTATTATGTGAGTATTTTTATTATGCTATAAAACGCAAATGCCTATGTGATGTATTATTACACTGTGTGTGTATTTTTTAGACATAGTTATGCATGATGTTATGGTTGTATGTTTCCTATATATTGTTGTGGATGTGCCAATTTAGAATATCGTTAGCCATTTGATTCATGACACTATTGAGGTTCCCGGGAACATGTGTGAATGTGATGGATTCAAATGTTCTAATTATTTGTTTAGTGTGCAAGTACTTTCTAAAGAGGCAGGGATTGCTAACTTGGTAATGGTTGTTAAGTTGAGAAACAAGCAGCTGGGAGTCTAAGAAGACATCGAGATGGTGAATTCCTAACTGGAGAGCGGTAGCCAAGAGGCCATTGACACCATCATATTCAGCCTAGTTTTTTGGTTGCGGTGTCAACGCATATTTTGTTGATGTGGATCAACTTGTGTGATGGGGAGTAGATTACCCATGCAACCAAGGAGAGGTTCGGAGTCCCTCTACTTTCTCCATCTGCGAATCCCATATACTGATCTAAGGTGTACTCCATTTGAAGTAATGAGAGGAAACAATACATAAGACTCAATTTGGAAAAAATGTGTAAAACAAACAATGGAAAGACTATAATACAAGTTGAGACGATGTCACTCAAAGGGGTGACGTTAGAGGGAAAGTCGTTTGGACTTTCCAAGGATCAGCGGTCATTCCTTTGTGTGACATGATGAATCCTTGTAGACAGCCTGTGGGGACACAGAAAACACACTTGAATGGGTTCAAGCAGATTCTGCACTGGCGACATCGCATGAGGACTTGTCGTAGGTCATCTATGTGTTGTGTGTGTTTTTGCGACCGCATGATGAGGTTGTTGGAACAAACCAATGTGATGTGAACGAGGTTGTAGAAGCAGTGTGTTATGGCATGCTAAAAAGTGGCTCCAACATTTTTGAGGCCAAAGGGCATGACTCAGTATATGAATGTGCCCCGTGGGGTTGTGAATGCCATCTTGTAGCAGTCTTCTTTCCGGATTTGGATTTGGTTATAGCCAAAAAATCCATCCATGAAGGAGAAGGTTTCATGTCTGGTGCATGCATCGATGATCTGGTCGATGAAAGGTGTGGGGAAGTTGTCTTTGGGACATGCCCCATTGAGGTCACGAAAGTCTGTGCAAACGCGAATGGTACCCTATTTTTTATTCACGGGTACAGGATTAGAAACCCAAGTTGTGTATGCAATGGGATAAATGAAGCCGACTGTGCACAGATTCTCTGTCTCAGCTTTAACCGCAGCCACTTTGGATGGATGGATGGGCCATTGCTTTCGGCGTACGGGTGCCACATCAGGCCATGTGTTGATGTGGCGCTCCATGATGGATGGATTTAAGCTGGGCATTTTAGTGTATGACCAAGCAAATATGTCTTAGAATTCCTGGAAGAGAGTTGTGTAGGAATCGATCTCTCCCGGGGAGCATGATGCCCCCAGGATGAATTCTTCAATGATCTCATAATTGGTTGAGATGTTGATTTTAATGGTTGGTGAAATGTTCACCATGTTCCCTTCTTCAAAGGAATCAGGTGCTGGGATTGGGTTCTTGAACTAGTCAACCTTCCCATGGATGAAATATTTGGTCTCCATAGAAAACTGGTCTGACTGTGACATAAGTTCTTTCGGGAGGAAGAACAAGTAATGGGGCATGTCATCCCATGGGTATTCTGGCGAGATCAGAGCTTCAAGTATCTCCTCATCATTGCTGAGCAATGAAGAGACAAGTCTAATGGACCATCGGTGGAGGAGGAGATGAGCGGGTCAGTGGAACTGGACATCATGTAAATGGACATGGTGTCTGAAAAAGGTAGTGGGGGGTGAAATTATTCAATCAAGGTGATCTCAGACTCAAGGGAATGGGGACGGAGGTCAGCGAGAGCCATTCAAAACTCAGGTAAGTATTGGCAATGATGGGAGTAATGTCCATACAAGCCGCAAAGGGCACAAGCATGGTTTGTCCTCAACGCCTTATTCCTTACTATTGGCGTAGTTGGGAGTTCAACCATGGGGATTTTTTTGTTTGTATCCATGGCATCCATATGCACCAGGATTACTGGGATTTTAGGGTAATTTTGAGTTAAATGGCCCCGTTGTTCATAGATGGCAAAAGGTGGGACTTGTTGTGGTTCTTTGGTGGCTTTGGTGTTCTTTCCCCTAGCTCTTTTGGGTTGGGGTTGTGCTGGTGCAGGTGCAGCGGTTGGCTTGTGCAGACCGGGTGGAGGGTGAGACTCAACTGCAATAGGTTGCACTAGGGTTAAAACAACCTGGGGCATTATTGGTTGAGCTGGTGGGTAAAGATACCACACCGGGATCCCCAACGTAAAGTTGGGTAGGCTTAAGGTGGCCATGACCGGCTTGCTCATGACACCAGGTGGGGGAAAGAGGAAGGGAATTNCAGGTAACTCCCTGCTGGTTGCATGTGGGAGTGAAGTTGTGGTTGCAGGTGCACATAATGCTGTTGCTACGGGTGATGTTGCAGCTATGGATGATGGTGTGGTTGTGGTTGGGGCTGTGGCTATGATTGTTGTTTGGGTGCAATGGTGCTAGATGAGACCATGCACAAGTCGGTAGTTTTCTTTTGTGTCGATGGTGGTGACACCAATAGGAAAGGAGTTGTCATGGTGGGATCGATAAACAACCCAGGGCCCACATTCAACGGTGGGGAGGCTGGTGTGTTTTCAGCCACAGTGTTGGCTGCAGGGATGACGCTAGCATGTGTGGTTTCCACTTGCGGCTCAATGGTGGTGATGGTAGGGATAACATTGGCAGGCGTTGTTAACCCTTGCGGATAATGATAGGTGAGCTGGTTAACCGTCACAATCTTCCCTTCGTGGGGGAACATCATGAGATGGAAGATAGTTGACGCGACAGCTTGCATGGCATACATGTAACTCCTCCTGAGGAGGAGGTTGTAGTCCAATTGAGTGTTGACGACTTCGATGTCAATAAAGACTGTCTTCCCCACTAACGTGATGGGGACATGAGGGAGGATTCCTTGGGATTTAGTGGGATTTCCATCATAAGTCTGCAGAGTCATGGAGGACGGTTTTAGAATTGGTGATCCAAGCTTCTGCCAAACCAAGGTAGACATGACGCATGTGGATGCCCCCTCATGCACTATGCATTGGTGCACAACCAAGTTTCAGATGGACACTAGGATTTGGAAGGTGATAGTGGAGGGCATGCATGGCTCTCCATTCTCTATGTCAAACATGATTAACTTGTATTTGAAGGGGTCTACTGCCCCTAGAGCGACGAGTAAGGATTTTCACTACGTTGGGCACATTTTAAGTACCTCAAGAGCAGACATGACAGTTGGCATTTGGGCCAAATCATCCACAATGTTATAGCTAACTGCAGCTCTAGCTATGGCATTATTGGCAACTCTGCATATGGGAGGGGCATGGGAATGGGGGTAACTAAAAAGGTAGGTTGACTATCTTAGACGTGGATGTTGATAATGAGTCAACAGGTTCGGTGGTGGTACCGTACTAATTCTGTCGAGTTTGAAAGTTGACCTCTTTTGTCGTCATGGCTAGCAGGTGGTGAACACCTATTTCGGTCGTGGGTGGTGCCCCTGGAGCATTGGGATTGGCCTGGGGAGGGGGAGCGGTTGCCACCAATCCTTGGACTGGTAGTGGATTTTCAAGCACCATGGGAGGAGGTCCTTATGGTGTTGGGTTGGATTGGGCTTGATTGGCAAGATTGGTGGCCTGCTGGGCCTTTCTTTGAATGGTCTTCTTAGCATGAGCCGTGAGGGTACACTTAAACATGTAATGCCCATAGACATCACAGAGTGTACATGGTTGGTTTGTGTGCAATGGGACATTGCGTCTTGGTGGGTTTTGTCATGGGAGGTTTTGGGCTGGCTGGTTTGCCGCAGCATTGTTGGGAGGGTTCAGTTGTTGACTTCCTCCCTATGATTGGTTATTTCCTTGGTTGCAGGGCCAATTGTTTCTATCTTTCCCTTATTGATTGTTGGGGGGAGGCTGGTTGGTATAGTTTTGTTGTGTGAACACTTGTCCCAACGGAGCAGGTGGAGCTAGGGCAGGGACTTGCACTAGTTGCACTGGTGGTGCATAGTAGATTTGTGGGGGTGGTGGTGCCACATATGTGGGAATTTTCCCCACATACTACTCTGTTTGCCAAGTCATGGCCTGAGCCTACTGCGGTGGTGCAGGTTGTGCATAAGAAGTTGTTGCTCCAGGCTAGGACATCATTCTATCAAGTCTGGGGCTTGGTTGTGGTAAGCAACACTAACAGTGTTGCTTGGTTGTGGTGTAATGGCAGGTGGTGTTGGTCGAGGCTGTGGTTATTGGGAGACTGGCCCTATGATGTCGTTCGTAGTGTGGGATGCCCCCAATGCGTCGTGGTAGGAGGTACTTGGATGGGGAGCATCTGGAATGATGATATATAGGTATCCAGACTGGGCATAGATGAGGTCAAATTGTTGGACCTTCAGTATGGCCTCTTCTTCAGATTGGGGATGTTCAGATGCAACATCCTTTGCGATGGGTGGGAGCAAAGTCTTAAGGAACCAATCTAAGAATATCCTATCATCTAGTTGGATTTTGCATAGACTGTGGCATCGCCGCCACTCATGGATATGGTCAGTTATGTGAGTGGTGGTGCTTTGACAGCAAGATAGAAAGATCTCCACCCCCTCATCATATTTGACAGGGAGTTGGAAATACTGTAGGAACATGAAGGCTAAGGAGTTGAAATCAGGGTACTTGGCTTGTGGCAGCTCAATGTACCATTTGGCTGCAACACTTGTAAGGGTGCGTTGGAATAGCCTCAACCTAATGGAGTCGTCTACGATGCTATTGGATGAGTACCATAGATGGAATGTCATTATGTGGTTTTGGGGACATTCCCTAGCTTTGCCTTCAAACTTGGGGATGTCTAATGGCAGCTTAGTTGGCATAGTTGGCCAAAAATCCTAGTGGCGGATGGGGTCTATAGCAAGGATTTCTCCCTGCTACAGGGGTAGGAATGGCTCCCTTATGCCTATAGAGCACAAGGGTAGGCTTCTGCTAATGGTAAATGCAGAAAAACGAAATGGAAATAATAGAAGTAGAACAGTAAACTAAGCTAAGCTAATCTAAACAAGAAGAAGAAGCAAATGGCAAGAAGAGTAAACTAAATATAATGGCAGAAAGAAGAAAACGAAGCTATGGTGAACCCCTCTGTAGAAAATGGGTTAGGGTTCCACCTCCTTAAAACCTACAAATAAACCCTAAGCTACAAGAACCTGCAAACAAATGTTAAATAAAACCTACAAATGGAATAAGAGTTAGAAAACAAAGCATGTTAAACAACTAAGAAGCAAAAATAACACATGGGTATACCTTCTCTTGGGTGGAAATGGACCACCATGCCCTAGCTCATGGGAGCACCTCTCTTGTTTGGGGAGCAATGGCTCAAATGGAAATGGAGATGGAGGGAGTGTGGATGGCTTGAGAGGCAAATGTGTCTCAAGGCATCCACGAGAAACATAACAATATGCAAGGGAGAAGTGTTTTGAGAGTGACCCCCCACCCTCTTTTTATAGCTTTTCCAAGGGGTTTTAGGGTTTTAAGCCCTTGGTCAGGGATTTAGCACCTTTTTTGGGACTTTAGCCCCTTCCACCCTAATTTTAGCCCCTTTTAGGGTTTTAGCCCCTTTTTGAGGGCTTTAGCTCCTAGAGGGCTATTTTGGGCTCTTTTTTGGGGTTTTTAGCCCTTTTCTTCATCCTTGGGATCTTTTGGAGGTGTGGGGGTCTAATGGAAGGTCTGATGGAGTAATATGGGGGTTGTGAGATGGTGTCCTCAGGTGGTGTAGGCCACGTAGAGCTAAGTGGGGAATTTTTGGGTTAACAGGGTCGTTTGTTAATCTAGCCAAATCAGGTAAGTTGAAATGAGCCATGAAGGGCAGATTCAATCCCAAGTTGATGTGGGATGGGGATGCGATGGTGGTGGGGTTTGCAGGTGCATAATGCATCTACATGGCTGGGGGTGCTTGCGGTGGCACCATTGTAGATGGTTCGATGCCCCCAAGTGCTGTGTGGGGGGTGGTATGGGTGGCAGGGGCATTACCCCCATGTATGGAAGTAGGGGCAATGTAGGTGGACAATGCACTACCCCCCTGTGTGGCAGGAGGGGAAGTGTGTGTGGAGGGGCAACTGCCATCGTGTGTTACCACTGGGCCAGCTTGGCTGGTCACTATGGGTGGTGGCAGCTGGCTAACGAAAGTCTACATGAATGTGCTTGGGCTAGTTTCCAAGTTGTGGGTGACAGGTTGCGATGTGGACATGGGTCCACTTGCTAAGGTTAGGCTGGAAAATGGATCTTGGTTTGCACTATCTATGGGGCTTGATGGTGCGGTGTGGAGGTTTGGTTCAAACTGATATGGGTCTGAATCCGAATCAGAGGCTGGGTGGCCTTTTGATGGTGCGGGAGATCACTGAGAACAACTTCAACAGTGCCGATTGAGTGTTCCAAATGGTGGTGGTTAACCTCTCAGGCGTGAGGAAGAGCATGGAGGATCAATTGTGTTTGATTGTGTGTGTGAAACTGGTGGGTATGAGATTTGGACCCCAGTTTCAGTGGCTTCCTATTGGATGAAGGTGGTCTCTCGACCACCAAGAATGCAAGAAGACAGCACTTGGCTTGTTCCTCATGGGTGCTTCTACTCAATCGAAAGGGGTCGTTTCCCATTTTGCTTGGCAATTCCTCTCAGCGGCCAACTACTTTGGGGTTCCTGTGGTACTCCTCACAATGAGTTTCTGGGCAGAGCCCAAGTACTTCCCATAGTTGAAGCAATCAGGGACTTATGTCCTCAAATACTATAGAGTGGTTTGAACTTAGTGTAAATTAGTAAATTTTAAGGATTACTCAGTGTCATGAACTGAGTTGGGTTAATTACTTGGTATTGTGTATTTGTTTGCTTATTTTTTTTGGTATTTGGTTGCTGCAATATGGTTTATGAATTCATCATTGTAGAGTTCATGTCATTGTGGTTGTGTATGCAAGCATAAATAAACAGAAATTGTGAACAAGTACAATGATTAGCCTTGCACGTTTGCTGGCCTAACTAGATGTCTACCTCACACTGATATTCTTCTTCAACCAAGAGAAGGTGTTGGGCTCTCAACACAATGGGACTAAGCCCATCCGTAGATCCTCAGGTCACCTCTCAGATTCTAGGTTATTCAATAGGGAGGACGCTTAGTGCCGTGAGAAGCCCTCCTTCTCTACCCCCTCTACCTTCCAAGTCACCCGGTTTTAGTGGCTTGGAACAATATCATGGAGTGCCTATATCTATATGAGCTTTCCCTTCGTCGTATCCCAGAATACCCCGGAGGGTGATGACTGGGTAGAGGAGGAAGGGGGAAGCAAGATGGTTACTTTTAAGTTGCTTTTAGTTAGACTAGGTTCATTTTATTAAGCCATAATGATTTACTTTAACATTTACACATTGTTCATGAAAGAATTTACAGACAATAAAAGTAGAAACTGAAAATGACCTGCAATGGTGCACAGAGGCAACTAGGCCACACTAACAGTCCTTTGAAACTGAGAATTACTGCCTATTAATCTTAAATTAAAGTTCTGTTTGACAAGTCGCACATTTCTGACCAAATATAGCGAGGGGGCGAGATATTTTTTCAAAAATGAGAGAGGGGGTTGCACAGAATGCATAAACAGCTGCAACCTGATTTTTTGGGCTGAAGTTGCACTTATCGAGGGATTAAGTGCACCCTGGGTGCACCTATTTTCCCATTAAGTGTGCCCCAGTCTCACCTTTTGCCCCAATATGACTGCCCTGCTCTAGAATGGGGTATTTTGGTGAGACAGAGTCAGATCTGGTCAACAGTAACTAGTACTGGGGTCAATCTGACTCCGTTCTGCCTAGCAAAGGATTCAGTAGTAACTAAAATAGGAAATAAACAGGATTTAAGATAGATTTAACATGAAATTTCTGAAAAACTAGGGCAAGAATTTTAAAAACTTGAAAATAAAAAGTTTGGTCCAAGGATCCTATGGGATCGACCTGGTATGGTCGCCAGTTCTATAGCAGGGATTTCTCCTTGCTACTGGGGTAGGAATGGCTCCCTTCTGTCTATAAGAAAGAAGGGTAGGTTCCTACGTGAATAAAGACTGTAAAAATGGAAAAATGGAACAGTAAATAAGAGAAGCAGAATAGTAAACCAACACTAAGGCTAAGAACAGAAAACCAAAGCTAAACTAAACTATAAGCTAAGAACATAACATAAAGAAGGAGATGAAGAACTAGTGAGCCCCTCTGTAGAAAATGGGTTAGGGTTCACCTCCTTAAAACCTGCAAATAAACCTAAGCTGCAATGGAAAACCTACAAAACAATGTTAATAACAAAACCTGCAAATGGAGATAAGGGTTAGAAAGAAAAGAATATTAAGAAGCAAAGAAATAAACATAAAATAACAAATATACCTTCTCTGGTAGGAATGGGCCACCATGCCCTTGCTCATGGGAGCACCTCTCTTAGTTTGGGAGCAATGGCTCAAAGGGGAATGGAAATGAAGGAGGGGGGGTGTGGGTGGTTTGAGAGGTAAAGGTCTCAAAGCATCAACGAGTAGCATAACAATAGGAAATGGGAGAAGTGTTTTGAGAGTGACCCCCCACCCTCTTTTTATAGCTTTTCCAATGGGTTTTAGGGTTTTAAGCCCTTGGTCAGGGCTTTAGCCCCTTTTTTGGGCTTTTAGCCCCTTTTTCCATAACTTTAGCCCCTTTTTTGGGCTTTTAGTCCCCTTTTCCATAACCTTAGCCCCTTTTAGGGTTTTCTCCCCTTTTTTAGGGCTTTAGCTCCTAGGGGGCTATTTTGGGCTCCTTTTTGGGGTTTTTAGCCCTTTTTTTCATCCTTAGGCTATTTTGGAGGTGTGGGGGTCTAAGGGAAGGTCTAATGGAGTGATATGAGAGTTGTGAGATGGTGTCCTTGGGTGGTGTAGGCCATTGAGAGCTAAGTGGGGGATTTTTGTATCAACATAACTGACAATTAGAGTGATGATTAGACTGACACATCGATCGGTTAACTGAGTTTGATCTAATGATGAACTAAGTCTAACTGGATGAACTGAGTCTAACTGATGATAAGCTCAGTTTAACAGGACTAAAACTACAAATCGGAGTGACACCTCACTTAGTGAACTGAACCAACCAACAAAAAACTCCCATCTTGATCCACACATGTGGAGGAGAGAGAAAAGAGGGTGCAACCCTAGATTTGCATGATCCAGTTAAGCTCAGCTTCATCCCACATCATGCCTTCAGTCAAGGAATGGTCATCTCTAGTCAATCTAAAGCCAATGAGACTGAATTCAGTCAAATCAGAGAAAAATCAACTGATTTAGGAATTTGGATTTGCTCCATTATTTAATTACTTTTTAATTAAATTAACTAATTTTTTTTTTTTTCTAACTTAAGTGATGGAAAAATCACTCAAAACTTAGGAAAATTGGGTTTATGGGTTTACCAGGTGCTCTGAGTTAGAAAATGAGCACCCCCACAACTGAATCTGACTTTTAACCCCACTTTTATTACAAGACTAATTTTTTGAATTAGACTATTAAAAATTAGCCTAAGTTTTGTGGAAAAATTAAAATTAAAAATTAAAAAAAAACAAAACCTAGGGGGACTTAGCACATGTTCATATGACTCGACAATAATTCCTAACATGTTTATACATTGTTACACATACTAAAAAAAACTCAAAAATTATCCTGACCACCCCAACTTTGGAGGTATTGAGTGAAAAACTCAGAAATTATCAGTCGTTTATTCAACAACCAATAATAACGAAGGGAAAAAACACTCTGGGCCGATTGGATTGACAAATAAAGTCTAAGAGATCGAGTCTTTTACAGACACTACCATGCTAGAACATTTTTTTACAACTCCCCCAAGGGGGTATGAACATGTGGTATAGTACAACAAGCACTTTCCAAAAGCAATTCTGAAGGTCTTCTGAAGCCCAAACAAATCATCTTTGTCTGGTTCACCAGGTCACTTGATAAAAACCACTAAGTACAACTTAGGTGGTAACACATATTTCGAAAACCAAGCGTAGATGATCAGGATGATCCACCCTCAAACACGAGTGAGCAGTTAAATCATCGAAATACACTTCGATCAACCACTTAAGGTCATGAAAAATGAAGGTCATAGCCCGTTGAAAAGTAGCTCCGACGTTTTTAAGTCCAAAAGGAATCTTCCGATATGCAAATGTACCCCAAGGACAAATGAAAGAATTTTTATGTTGATCCTTGGGTTTAATTTGGATCTAATTATTTCTTGAAGAGTCGTCCATAAATGAGAACACCTTTATTCCCGCACACTCATCCAAAATCTTATCAATAAGTTGTTGAGTATATAGTTGTCATTGATGTCAAACATTTCATGAATGACAAAGGAATAACCAATGGATATGATGGAAGGAAAAACAACATGAACATGGGAATGAAACATATGAGATGAATGAGATGGACATGGATGATAAGACAACATGAATGATTGATCTGAATACTTCCAAGACAGTGTCGACAGTATGATGTAAAAAACGATTAATGAAATAAAGAATAGAGGTTGAATGGAAGTAGACATGCAGTATGAATGAAAAAACTATTAGAAACAGTCATAGAGAAATTCTAGAAAGAAATCGTGCAGATCCACAAAATCATAATGAGATCCGAATTCGATCTGAAGTCAACGATGGAAGCATCCCACACAACATCCAATAGCTGAGGATCAGTTTCGCAAAATATAGGAAAGAGGATGAAGTTCCGCAAAAGATCAAGATTAGACGACTAAGATTAGTTCCTCCTAAAGAGATCGACGGTGCGGAAGAAAAATGCGAAAACGGAATTGTGGAAAGTCGATATACGAATTTGGGAAATGTTACATCCTGCATCCCACAATTTGGAGAGATTAGATGACTAAAGTTAGATCTAACAAAATAGATCAACAATTCAAAAAAATAAGTGCGAAAAGAAGTTTGCAGAAATTCGAGATATGATTTGGGAAATGTGTTATCCTGCATTCCCCATCCCGCAATATGGAGAGATCGAACAACTAAAGTTAGTTACGATAAAATAGATCAGCGGTTCAGAAAAATAAGTGTAGAAAGAATTTTGCAGAAAGTCAAGATATGATGTTGGGAAATGTTACATCCTGCATCCCGCATACCACATCCCGTAATATGAAGATTGATGCTCATGGAGAATCTCGATGAAGGTCAATGGTTGGGAATCGTCAAAATGGGAACTTGTGCAGAAATACGATTTGAAAAGGAAATATTTAGGGAAGATCAACAGTCTAAAGAGATTCATGCATAAGATCAATGGTTCGGAGGGTATCTGAAGAAGAAGATTGTGAAAGCTTTAGAAAAAGATAAACAAAGCTATGGAAAATAAATCTGGATTGTGAGAAGAATGAAACGATACATTTGCTGGAACTTAGTGATTAAATGATGTGATGAATGAATGGGTAGATGATGAAGAGGTATGTTTGTAAGTAAACAATCATGATCCAAAATGAAAGAATGAAGCTATGGAGAGATGCATTGGTAGGTAATAGGTAAAAGGTATTTATTGAATGAATGTGTAAAGAAGAAAGCGTCTCTATTAGCAAGTCTAATAGAGTCTAAAGAGAATAGTTTATCAATTGTTCTAAAATACTGAGAACATTAGTCTAGGGTGGCAGGGTGGTGTTAGGGCAGTCCATAGGTCTGCAAGGGGTTGTATCCTCCTTCTAGTTGTAGCTAGAGAATAGGGTGTCGTAGCATCCTTATCTGTTGAAGCAAGAAGAAAAACCATATAGGTGTTGTAGCATTCTAGTCTGTAGTTGCAGGAAAAATACAGGGTGTATCTACATCCTTTCTATTGCAGCAGATAAACAATTTTGTAAATTTATCTTATTAATGAGTTTTTGTTAGTGGTTTTCTCTTTTTAGGTTTCCACAATAAAATCTGTGTTGATTGTTTATTTTGTTTATTTTAAAGTAAAAATTAACTATACTGATTCATCCCCCATTCTCAGTATTGTGGGATAAACCAACAATTAGTATCAGAGCAGGTTCCTTCACAAATAGCTTAAGGAAGGAAGATCCCATCCAAAATCCATAATGGATCAACAAGAAGGATTAGCCACCAACAAACCTCCTCTATTTACCAGAGAAAATTATGCTTACTAGAGTGTAAGAAGGAAGTGTCATCTACTGTTCCATTAGGGAAAATTTGAGGTCTAAAATGGGCCTTATAAGAGATATAATAAAATATTACGAGTTAGGCATTTTTTGGGGAAGGTATATTTACAACTCATCTCTTACACTATAACCAATGCAACTATGGTTAAGTTAAATTGAAAAGATGTCTAAAATAAAATCAATAAAAAAACCATCCTTGATATGGCTAAAAATAAAGTACTTTTGAGTACATAAATTACTTTTGAATATAATATGATGAATGTACTTACAAAATAATGTACTCATAAAATAAAATATATTAATTTTGAAATTTGAAACATAAGTTACTTTTTCAATATTCAAAATATGTTTTTAAACCATGTTTTTATAATTTTGAATTTTAAACATAAAGTTAAATCTAAATGAATAAATTTTCATTTCTTATATATATATAAACTGATTTTAAAATATAAATATAAAACTATAAATTAAAAAAAAACATTTTTTAAATTTATTTTTCATTTTTTTCATACATCTTTAAAAACACGTGTAAACTCATTTTTAATAGTTTCTTATGATATATATTATGTATATCAAATATCGTTTTTAATGTAATAATTAATATCGTTAAACAAATTAAAAAAAATGTTAATATTGGGATGAAGGAATAGTACATAAATTTCTACCACAAAAAAGTTGAGTTAATATTAAGCAAATGAGATTATATGTAATAAACATTATTATTATATTTAATAAAAATTTTAATATTATAATATCTTATTATGATATAATAGTTCATTCAAATTGCTACATTAATGTTTTATGTATGTATTTGGTTTTATAACTTGAATATATGTGTTTAATTTATGTTGGTATAGATGCAGGTGTTTCAAAAGTTAAAAGTTGATAGTAAAATATGAACCTTGAATAATACCTAAATTTAAAAAAAATTAGTATTAATATTAAAATTGAACGGATGAGAATATATATAGTAATTTATTATAATATAATATTTTATTTTTATAAAATAAATAAATATATTTTTATATTTAAATAATAATTATAACAGATTATTATATATAGGAAGTATTTAAAAACAAAAACTATTAATCTTGAAACTTTTTTTATTATAAGATGTTTTTTTATTATAGGATGTTAAGTGATTTTGATTTTAAATAAAGATTTGACATATATATTTTAAATATTGAAAAAGTAATTACAAAATTTTAGTTTTGAATAGAAAATTTACTTTTTTGTATTTGTAATTTATTTTATATTGAAGTATAAAGAGTATTTTTCTTTCCAAGTATTTTAAGAGTACTATAATATATTTATATTATATTCACAAATAATATATGAGTACTATTTTTATAATGAGTACTTTACTTACAACATTGATATAGTTAACTATGGGTTTTCACTCACCATTTACAATTTGACAAATAAGCATCCTTAACTCAACCAATGCCACCTCAACTATTATAGATGAAGTCATCCTCTAGAATGTGATTGGTTCTTTTAAAGTGTATTTTGATAGTACATTTTTTTGTTTTGAGGCTCATTTTTTACCTCAAAATTCCCCTAATGTTGGGATGGAAGGTTTGAGCAGCAACAGAAAATGAATACAATATAGGAAACCAATACCCTACGGACACAGTTGAACTAGGTGAATATGTATGTAATTCCAAAGCCCTAAATGCAATCTTAAGTGTCTTGACAAACTCGGTATTTACTAAAGTTATGCAATGCACATCTGCCAAACAAGCTTGGGACAAATTGAAGATTATCTAAGAAGGAGAATCTAAGGTCAGAGAATCCAAACATCAAACTTATAGAGGTAAATTTGAAAGCCTTAAAATGAAAGAAGAAGAGAATGTTGGGGAATACCTTCTTCGAGTAGATGAAGTTGTTAATGCGATCAGAGGCCTTGGGGGGAATTAAAAGAAAAAGAAGTGGAAGCAAGGTACTAAGAACATTACCAATGAGATATGACCCAAATGTATCCAACTTAGAAGAACAAGATGACCTTAAAAAGGTAAAAATGGATGAATTACATGGAATTCTCACTGCGTATGAGATGCGAGCAGGACAAAATGGATATTCAAGAAAAGAGGTAGCTTTTAAAGCTTCCATAAAAAATCAATCAGAAAACTCAAATGATGAGGAAGCCCTTTTTATTAATAAACTTGAGAGAGGGATTGGAAAGTACAAGGGGAAGTTACCTTTAAAGTGTTTTAATTGTGGAAGGATTAGACATTTTTCCTCTAAATGCACCTACACTAAACAAGATGAGAATGAAAAAAAGGAAACTTTGAAATTCAAAATGGGTAAACCAACAAACAAGAAAAAAACCTATGGGAAAAAGAAAATTGTTTACACCATGGAAGACATTGAAGATTTAGATGGAAGAAAAGTTGAAGAAACTGAAGTTTTATTTATGGGTCTAGACACTCAAGCCTCAAATTGTGACTCAGATGTGGAAGGAGAAGTAGATATAAGAGATGAACTTGTTAGCTCCCTTGAAGAACTTGAGAAATGTAGAAAAATAACCGACAGTCAAATCTTATCATTAGTCAATTGGAAGCTCAACTCTTAGATTCCAAAAAGGTTGAGGAGGACCTAAACCTACAACTCAAAAAAAGAATACATGAGTCTGAAAAGCTTGCAGAAGAAATCATGCAATTCAAGAGAAAGCTTGATGAAGGATATATAAAATCAAAGTTTGAGAATAGCTCAAAGATACTAGATGACACTCTGAGTAGCCAAATACCATCAGGTGATAGGTCTAGTTTGGAGTTCATTAAAGAAAAGAAGCCATAAATTTTTCCTATCTCAAATCAAGAAGGAAGTAAAAAAATCTATGCTAAAATACTAAAGACTCTAGCTAAAAAGGAAAGAAGCAAGAAAGCTGACTTAATTTCACAAGAAGAAAATAGAAATAATCTAGCACCCAAGATACCAAATAGATATCTACAGATCTTTTTAGGTCACTAATTTGCTTGTAATAATTTTGGTCACAAAGCCTTAAACTACTGAACTAAAATAAAGGTTTCTGAATACAAGAAGAAGACATCAAGTAATAAGTTGAAGGGAAATAAGAATCTTTTTACACTACTCCAAAAATATGACATAGAATTTTATAAGTGTAATAACCATGGACATATGGAAAGAGATTGTAAGCTAAAGACTCCTACAAGAAATATTGTTGCAATCAAATATCAAAACACCAAACAAGAAAGATATTGGAGAGAAAAGGAAGAAAATGAAACTTCCATGATTGCCTTATGTGCAACGGAAAGCCAAAACTTATGGCACTTGGACAATGTTGTTCAAAACATATGACTGGTGACTTAAGAAAATTTACAACACTAAAAGATAATAAGGGGAAAGTTACTTTTGGAGACAGCATGTCCTCCAAAATAATCGACAAAGGAACAACTATTGTCAACAACAGGATCAAAGCAAAAAATGTTTTGCTAGTTGAAAACTTCAAGCCTAATATTCTTAGTGTAAGTCAAAGATTCGACCAAGGACACATTTTCATCTTCAACTCAGAAAAATGTGAAATCAAGAATAAGAAATCACGAAAGGTAGGCATTTCTATGAGAAATAAAACAATGTATACATATTGGAAAATGAAAACCAAGGTTACTTAAGTATGGTAGATGAAAGTTGGTTATGTCACAGAAGGTTGGGACATTTAAGTTTTGACAATCTTGCCAAAATAATCACGAATGAATTTGTAAGAGATATACCTAAAATTTTAGTTCCTCTAAACTCTGTGTGTAGACATTGTCAACATGGGAAACAAACTAGAGTTAGTTTTAAAATAAAAGAACATATGACCTCACACCCTTTGGAAATAATACACACAGATCTTTGTGGACCAACCAGAACTAAAATCCTGCGAGGAGATCACTATTTCATGTTTCTCATTGATTATTACACAAGGATGACCTGGGTGGCATTTCTCAAGGAAAAATAAGAAGCCTTTGAAAATTTTAAAATCTTCAAGGCAATGGCTGAAAATGAGTCTGGCATGAAAATCAAGTGTCTTATATCAGATAATGGGGGATAATTTACCTCAAATGAATTCAATGAGTTCTTTGAAGGTCATGGGATTAATAGGCAATTTTCAGCTGCAAAAACCCCTCAGCAGAATGGGGTTATTGAAAGGAAAAATAGAACAGTCCAAGAAGCTTCCAGAACTATGCTCAATGAAGAAAAACTGTTAGATTCATTTTGGAGAGAAGCTGTATACACAAATGTATACACACTTAACAAAGGACAACTCATAGTGAATAAGGATAAGACCCCTTACTAATTGTGGTATGGAAGACCACCCTCAGTCAAATATTTTAAAGTGTTTAGCAGTAACTGTTCCATTCAAAGAAAGGAGGATGACCTTGGAAAGTTTGAATCCAGGACTGATGATGGAATATTTTTGGGATACTCATCCACCAAAAAGGAATACATGTGTTACAATAAAAGGTTACATAACATTGTAGAAAGTGCTGATGTGAAAGTATATGATATAAAACCAAGGAAGAGGAAAAAATGGATAGTGTTGAAAATACATGTGATGATGAAATAAAAGATTTGAAAAAGGACAAGAGAATTCATAACAAATAAGAAGACAAAGAGAAGGAAGATACACAGGATGATGATGAAGACTCCCCTAGACCTGACACTAAAAATCCTTCTAGAAGGATACAAAAGGATCATCTGGAGTCAGAGATCATGGGTGATAAAAATTCTAGAGTCAAAACAAGAAGACAACTACCAAATGTGGAACAAGCCCTACTATCAATAGTAGAAACCAAGAATTTTATAGAATCCAACAAAAGTGATGAATGGGTCAAAGCCATGAATGAAGAACTAGATGATATTGAGAAAAATGAGACATGGGAACTTGTCCCAAGACCTGAAGATAAGAACATTGTGGGAACCAAATCGATTTTCAAAAACAAGTTCAATCAAGATGGACAAGTAATAAGGAACAAAGAAAAACCGGTGTGTAAGGGGTATTTCCAAGTGGAAGGTATTGATTTTGAATAAACTTATGCTCCTGTAGCTTGACTTGAAGCAATCAAAATGTTTTTAGCACTGTCATGTCATAAAAAATTCAAAGTATATCAAATGGATGTTAAGTCTGCAATCCTGAATGGAAAACTGGAAGAATAAGTGTATATTGAACAACCTGAAGGGTTTCTCTTGTTTGAAAACAAAGGTTATGTTTGTAAACTAAAAAAGGAACTCTATGGTCTCAAACAAGCTCCAAGAGCATGGTTTTCAAGACTAGATAGTTACTTGAAACAAGAAGTTTTCAAAAGAGGAGTCACTGAAAGTAATCTTTATCAAAAAATCAAAGGTAAAAATATGATCATTGTTGTTGTCTATGTGGATGATATCATTTTTGGAAGAAATATTCAGATCCTAAGTGTAGACTTTGTCTTTGAAATGAAGAAATAATTCAAAATGACAATGTTGGGAGAATTGACATTCTTCTTGGGATTGCAAGTTTACCAAACAGACGAAGGAACATTCATGTCTCAAACTAAGTACATCAAATATATGTTGACAAAGTTTAAAATGGAAGATTCCAAACCTATTGGTACTCCCATGGTCACTAGTTGCAAGTTAAGTAAGGATGATGAATCTCTAGAAGTAGATCATACCATGTTTAGATCCATGATTGGTAGTCTGCTATATGTGATAGCCACAAGACCAGATGTGATGTAAGATGCTGGATTGGTGGCTAGATTCTAGTTAGCTCCCAAGGAAACACATGTAACACCAATAAAAAGGATTTTCAAATATCTAAAAGGTACTATGGAGTATGGTTTATTGTATCTGAAAGGAATGAGTTTACCTTGAAGGCATTCACGGATGCAGATTGGGCAGGAAGTGTTGACGATAAAAAAAAAGTACTAGTGGAGCAGCATTTTTTCTGGGAAATTGTTTAGTATCATGGTCAAGTAAAAAAAAATCCTCCATTTCACTCTCTACAGCAGAAGCAAAATATATTGTTTCCGCCTCATGTTGCACTTAGGTCATTTGGATGAGACAAATCCTAGAGATCTACTTGTAAAATATGAACATCCATTGATCAAATATGATAACACTAGTGCTATAAATATTTCTAAAAATCCTATCATGCATTATAAGACAAAACATATACCAATCAAGTATCACTATCTAAGAGAACAGGTATCTCAAAAGGATGTCAAATTAGAATACATTGACATAAGAGAACACATTGCTGACATTTTCACCAAACCACTACCTAAGGAAGCCTTCGAGTGTGTTAGACAGAAAATGGGAGTAATTTCGTTACAAAAGTACTAAGAGAAGAAAGCTCAATATCAGGGGGATAAATGATGATAGGGGGAGCTGTTAGACAGAAAGGTTCCTTTTTCATTATTGTAAAAGGGGGAGAATGGTTAGAGGCTTCCATCAATGCCATAGGGGGAGATTGTTGAGTATATAGTTGTCATTAATGTCAAAGGTTCCACGAATGACAAAGGAATAACCAGTGGATATGATGCTAGGACAAACATCATGGACATGGGCATGACACATATGAGATAAATGAGATAGACATGGATGATAAGACAACATGAATGATTGATCTGAATAATTCCAACATAGTGTCGATAATATGATGTAAACAACGGTTAATGAAACAAAGAAAAAAGGTCGAATGGAAGTTGAGATGCAGTATGGATGAAAAAACTGTTAGAACCAGTGGTAAAGAATTTCTACAAAGAAATCATGTAGATCTGCAAAATCATAATGAGATCCAAATTCAATTTGAAATCGACGGTGAGGAAGAATCCTATATGAGATATAATGGCTGAGGATTAGTTTCTAAAAATATAGGTGGGAGGATGAATTTTTGCAAAAATATCAAGATCGGGTGGCTAAGATTAGTTTCTCCAAAAGATATTAACGGTGCGGAAGAAAAATTCTGAATGGGAATTACAGAGATATATGAATTTGGGAAATGTTACATCCTGCAATCTAGAGAGATCAGACGGCTGAAGTTAGTTCCAATAAAAAAGATCAATGGTTCGAAAAAAGAAGTGTGAAAATAAGTTTGTAGAAAGTCGAGATATCATTTGGGAAATGTTACATCCCACATCCTGCATCCCGCAATCTAGAGAGATCGTATGACTAAAGTTAGTTTCGATAAAATAGATCAATTGTTTAGAAAATTAAGTGCAGAAAGAAGTTTGCAAAAATTTGAGATATGATGTTGGGAAATGTTACATCCCACATCCCGCAATCTGAAGATCAGTGCTCATGGAGAAGCCTGATGAAGATCAACGGTAGGGAATCGCCGAAATAGGAACTTATGTGGAATACATTTTCAAAAGGAAATAGATAGAGAATATCAACGGTCCAGATAGATTTGGGCATAAGATCAACGGTCTAGAGGGTATCTAGAGAAGAAGATTGCGGAAGGATCAAAAAATGATAAACAAAGCTACAAAAATAAACTCTAGCCTGTGAGAAGAACAAAACGGTACATTTGCTGGAGCTTAGCGATGAAATGATGCTATAGATGAATGGGAAGATGATGAAGAGGTATGTGTGTAAGTATAGAGTCATGATCCAAAATGAAAGAATGAAGCTATGGGGAGATGCGTTGGTAGGTAATAGGTAAAAGGTATTTATTGAATGAATGTTTAAAGAAGAAAGCATTTATGTTAGCAAGTCTGATAGAGTCCAAAGTGAATAGTTTATCAACTATTCTAAAAGACCTTGAACATCAGTCTAGGGTGGCAAGGTGGTTCTAGGGTAGGCCATAGGTGTGAAGGGGGTCGTAGCCTCCTTCTAGTTGTAGTTCGAGAACAAGGTTTCGTAGCATCCTTGTCTGTTGAAGAAGGAAGAAAAACCATAGGGGTGTTGTAGCATCCCAGTCTGTAGTTGTAGGAAAAATGTAGGGTGTATCTACATCCTTTCTATTGTAGCAGATAACAATTTTGTAAATTCATCTTATTAATGAGTTTTTGTTGGTTCTTTTCTCTTTTGAGGTTTCCACGATAAAATATGTGTTTATTGTTTATTTTTTGTATTTCAAAGTAAAAACCGACAATATTGATTCACCCCCCCTCTTAGTATTGTGGGATAAACCAACATAAAGGGTGTGGGGAAGTTATCCTTAAGACAACCTTGGTTCAAGTCTCTTAAATCAATGCATACATGGATCATTCTCTGATTCTTGTCAACCAAAACAGGATTCGACACCCATTAATTCAAGGGAACATGATAGATGAAGCTATCCTTAAGCAACTTCTCTATCTTAGCCTTAAAAAGGGGTGCCTTCCTAGGATTCATCACACGCAAATGCTGTCGAACAGGTTTAGCATCCATGTGGGTTTTAATTTCATGTTCAATAATGTGAGGGTCAATTCCTCACATCTCCTCATATGACTAAGATAAAACATCTTGAAATTATTTAAAGAACTTGGTGTATGCTTCAACCTCATCAGGGGAACAATCTACCCCAATGTACACATTCTCAATTTTGCTAGGAGTTTGAGAAATGTTGATAGGCATAGTAGGTGACAAGTTTTCCATGTTCCCTTCAGCATACTTACTAGGAGTGCCTAATGGGACCACGAGCCTACCAACTTTCTTGCTTGGAATCTCCCTATAGTCATCACACTCTATGCAATCAATATTAGGAAGAAAGTAAGATCTATGATGTAAATCTCCCCAACGTTGTTCTAAACTAGACATAGCTTCGAGAAAAGTTTAATCCATTGGAAAATGGTCATCGAAGCAGTCATGCGAGTGAGATGAAGCAACCTCCCAAGCAGGTAGTGCATAAGGGTCGTTTTCCTCCATCTGTGAAGGGGAAAGACTACGATCTACAATAGGACTAGGATTATCTTGATAACCCACCAATGTTGTAGACAACATCAGATCCATGTCAATATATCTAAAGTCTTCACCCAAAGTACTCGGAGAAGGGAGAGTCCAAGGATCCTCCAAATGTGAAACTCAAAAAGGAACTGAACTCAACGATGATGAATATCTACCAAGGTTGGAACCTATCATAAGAACTGGTGCAGAACAATTGAAAGTTCCCATCAATGAAGGATACATGCCCACCCAAACATTATCAATTTTCAGATGAGACTGATCAATGACTGGGATAGTAGCTCCCAATAATGCTTTCGTACCAGAATTATCAAAAGATCTCTGGTCGATCGTTACAATCCTCTAATGCAAAGGAAAAAAAAAACGCGAAAAGGGATGATGTGACCACTTGCATATTATAAATCCAGTTACATCCCAGTGAAAGATTATAGTCAAGGGGTGCATGAACCACATAAACCTCGATCGCTAACGATATTCCCCCCAATTGGACCTCAAGGGAAGGAAGTATACCATGTGGCCGAAAATATCTTCCATTAAACGCAGTTAACATGGTTCTCAATTTTGACAACGTAGGAGAACCTAAGACCTTCCAACAAGATAAAAAATATCACGGAAGCTGCAATTCCTTCATCAATCATTGTGCACTTGATGGTGTTGTTCATACACCCTACATGCACTAAAAACATAGTAATGGAAGTGAGGCTAGAATCCATGAGCTTAAAATTTAATCATTGTGGAAGGATTCCCATCAACCAATCCAAGAGAAGACAACAAGGCATTCCTCTGCGAGGGGAAACTTTGAAGAATTTTTAAAGAATACATGGCACAAGAAGTATGGCCCAAATCCTCAACAATGGAATAGTTCTAGGCATCTTGGGAATTAGTATTGTGCCACAAACATTTTAAGACTCCCTTAGGAATGTGAGGTGGAGCTTCAAGCTTGCCACTAGGTTTATCAATATGCAAAGGGCTCTTGATGGAGTAGGTTCTTTTCCTAAGTCAGGTTGCGAGGAACTATAATCCCTAGGTCATGTCACAACATTTTTTCCGAACATCATGTTGATGCAACCATGGCCACTTATGGTGTTCAGCGAGTTTTGACTCCGACCAGAAGAAATTCTAGGGTTCACAGTCCTTGAATTGATATTTTGGTTTTGCGGTAAAGGATATGTCAACATAGTTGGGCTCTGTGCTATGAACTTCAAGGCATCATCCATACGAGGGAACAAGTGAGTTAGGTGATCTTCCCCACAAAGCTTGCAAGGGAACTTGACCTTACATTTCGAATTTTTATCCCCCCAGCATTACTATCATTCCTGTCATCATTAGAATTTTCGTTCCTATTCCCACCCTTTCAGTTGTTTCTACCTTTCTTCTCATTTCATCCGGGTTTCTGGTTACCCTTATGGTTCGACGATTGCGCAAAAAGTACATCCATTGTTTGAGTGGGATGAGACAAAGTCATAGCTTGTCCCGATGTATTCTAGTTAATAGAAAACTTATTCATTTATTTTGTAACCGTGTCTCCAAGTTTAGCACTTGCAGATCCAACAATGCCATCTGCATGTGGCCCATGTTTGAACTTAGGATCAAAATTGGATCGTGGTGCACTTGGAATAATCTCATACAAAATCCCAAATTGAGCATAAATTAAGTCTAATTTCTAAGCTCGAAAGATATCATGTTCCTTGTTCATCACTCTGCATGTGGAAACATCCTTCACTATATAGGGAAATAACAGTTTGAGGAACCACTCCGAAAGAAAATTTGGTGGAATGTGAGCCTTAATCAACCACTTTCATCTATGTCCATCTTGAATATGATCAGAATTATGGGTGGCTTTATCCTACCGATATATCTACACAATTTCAGGGCCAACATCGTAACGCACGGGTAGATGAAAGTGATTCAGAAAGGTCATGGCTAAACCATTAAACGTCTGAGGGTGTGATGAAATAGTCTTAAATGAACAGAAACATGATTCAATGAATTCGAGGAGCACCATAGGTGGAAATTCATAACATGCTCACCAGGGTCCTCACCAGTCTTACCTTCAAATTTTGGAATTTCTGAAGGAAGATTGGGAGGGACAATCGACCATGTCAGATCATGAGACACCAGATCATTAGTCAATCTTGACAAGTCAAGAAAATTTAACATCGCTAGAAAAGGGAGCCTAGGTTGAGGAATATGGTTCCACGCTCCTAGATAAGGTTGGTTCATGTAGGTATGATTGTTGTAAAACCCATGGCCTTGGCCAGTGGGATAGTAGCATCCTCCTATTTGACCCTTAAAAGGGTGCATGGGAATATCGTAATTCAAGATACCTAGACACTCAGGTGCTACGAAGCCATAGTTGTAATATTAATAATCAGGTTGACTCCTAGACCCATAAGGTGGTGTATAAGGTGGTATATAAGGTGGTACATACCCTGCTAACACATAAGGAGGTACATAGCCTTGTGACACTATGGTGTGAGAAGACACGTGAAAAACACGGCTAGCGATAGCACTCCGACTTGAAGGACCATGTGAGTTAGGGGGAGTATGCATTATTAAAAATGCATTTGAAGGAACGGGTACCAAAGACAATGGAACATGGGATGGGATATAACTTTTGTTCCCAATATTCACATGTCTAGGGTTACTTCTATGAACGTGAATTGTAATGTCCCCAAAATTTGAAAATAAAAAAATATTATTAGGCTAGTCAATTACTACCTGAATTGGACATTATCTTAACTTATGCGGAATGTGTCGTACTTTGTTTCACTGCACTATATTGTCATGAGTTGTTCTTACTTACTGGTCTCTATTTTCCCGATGTGGTTAATAGTGTAATTCTATGTTGTCGTTATGTTGCTTAGTATCTGAGTTTGATGGTTATATATTTATGTGTATGTATGTTATTTCTATTGCTTACTCATTGGTTATGAAGTTGGATTACTGATTTATGAATGATTCTGACTTAACTTGTACTGTCAAGGGGTTGAGTGGTGGGACTTGTTTCCCTTGTTAACACACCTGGAAGGTCACTATTTTTACTTGATGCTATAGGGCTTACTTAGTTCTTATTGAACTAATGCATTTCTTTCATTGTCACATGCAAGTGCACTTGACGGAGGAAAACTGAATATGATGGTGACATAAAGACATACTGTCTTTACTTCACTGTCACACTTCTTGGATGATGAACAGACTTATAGTCCCGTCCTAGTGATTATTATTACGGTTGTTTAGTTGTTGTTTACACAAGGTTGGGTGTTATTAAGCCTATGTTGTATTGGTTACCATTATTGTTTATGGTCTTATGACCTTGATTTAATTATAACTGCACTTAACATTTACATGGTATATAATGTATAGGGCTTATTTTATTATAACCTAGCCCTTTTGTTTTATTTAAGTTCGTGGTGTAAACGGTTGAAGGCATAATGTGAGCCATTCATGGCATATTACATAAGCCATGAATTATGGCCATATCCTAATTATACTATGCAATTGTTGGGGTTTATGATTTACATGGTGACCAATTGTTACAATGCAATTTGGGGTGGAAAAATATATAGGCCTTGGTTTTTTATTTCATGTAATGGAGGCTAGGGTGGTGAATTTAATGTTCTTTGGAAAGCATGGGTCTCAATATTAAGGATTGGACTAGTGCGAAGGCATGGTTCATTTGTGATTTTGTTATGGAAGTTATGTCTCTGGTTTGCACTATGGCGTGGAGCTTGGAGGTTGGCTACGCTTGAAGGTATGTCTTCTAGTCTGTTTTAGCAGCGCTTGTTTAGTTGTTTCAGTTGTGGGTTTTGGAATACTCCTCATCTTGGCTTTGGTTTGTTGCAGGTCATAGGGTTTAGACAATGTGAGTCGTGGGTCTCTCTTGTGGTCAACACATTACCCATTACAAGCAAGCCCTATTGTAACAAGTTGAAACTCGTTCCTTCTCTTGTGTGGTTCAGTGTGACAGAGTGTGAATGTTCATCCTTGGTTGAATGCTTGGTTTGGATTTTAATGGTTGCGACTGGAAGAAATGTTTTGTTTGTAAATTTATGTAATGGACAAGATAGTTTGGAATTCAACTTTGTAAATGAATACTTTGTTGATAATGTTCGTCGTGGTGAATACTTACAAGATTTGCGTTTTGTTAATGTTTAAGTTTTGGTAATGGTGACAGCACCATTGCTTGCAATGGTGCATGGCCTTGGATATACAATTGTGTAAACTATTATATTAATTTTATGGTGGTTATTTTATATAGCATTAGATTACTTTGTATATATCGTGGTTATGGTTTTTAATTGGCAACTCTGGTAAATTCGTGTGCATTTTGTATTTGAATATTTACAATGTTGCATGGCTTCAGAGCCATGCCATTACTTGGCAATGGCAGTCTTTCTGTGTAGTGTAGCAATTGTATTGTTTTAAAGTTATTTGGAATGATTATTGGGCAATGGTCGTAACTGTTGGGGTTTAACGTTATGAATGGAAGCGTTGAATGAGTTTTACCTTAAGGGTTTCACGTTTGTATAACTGGACGTTAGCCATGAGATGGTTATGGCATGTAAAATGATTTGGGGTTTTAATTTTATGTGTAGAGATATGTTGAAATGTTTTATGGCATGTGTATTTTATTTTAACAGCGTGGTCTATGTAGAAGATAACAAAATTGTTACAGCGTTTGGTAAAGCTTATAGCGAATACTACACAATTCGATGTGGTGATTTTTAAATATATTATGGGTTAACTCCACAGGATTCGATCCTTGGTCACAATGGTTGTAAAGGATATATGTGTGAAATATCTTAGGTTTGGCAATACTACCCATAGGATTCGAGCCTGTGACCCTTTTGCTTATAAGCTATATTTTAATGAGTTTTGGATAAATCTATTTTATGTATTAAATGTATAGTTTGGTTATTATGAATGTGGCAATGGTGCTCACAGACCTTAGAGGTCTTCAATATCTCGACTATTATAATAAGACTATAAACAAACCATTCTCATTATTATAATTAATCCATAGCATACAGACCATTAGAGGTCACGATGGTTTTACTTGGCATTCGTAGCTTATTATTTTGATTATGGTTTTGTTTATAATAAAGCATGGAATGATTTTTTTTAAGTTCTATTTTAATATATTCTAGTTTAATGTATTTTATAATTATGTTCTAATTTTCTGTTTAGAGCTTATACTAATACTATAGATACTAGTTGGTTTATTTATATTAAATATAGGCCTGGTGGCAATATGAAATATGCCAGTAGAATCCATATATAAATATATATATATAGGCTCTGTGTTAAGTAGTTTCTAGGTCTTGGAAAATAAATTTAACAACAGGAAGTAAACTGTAGGAAAGAACATAGAAATAAAACATAAACCCTTAAATTATAAAACATGGAATGAATTGCAGAAATAAACGAGAACACAAAATCATTAAATACTTGGTTAGGAAAATGAATTTCAAAAATGAACTATAGAATCCAATTTTTACATTGATCAATAGGTTAAGAACTATAGAAAAGATGGCATAGTTTATAGCATACAGCTCCTACATAATCATTAATAATTTAACCTACTTCAAATGGTAAAAATTATATAGTTTATAGGAAAAAATCAAGAACCTCATACTTGCAAGATGAAGCTATTTCAATGGCTGCAAACCTGCACACTCAAATACCCAGCATTAAAAAATTCACCAACAGATCTGACGTCTGTATAGATAATCGAATCACTTGGGAACTACCATGTTCCACCTAGCCATGACCCGAAACTATTCATGGTTTCAATCTAGATCCCCTCGAGCTGGTTCCAACATGAAATCAGCTTAGGGATCCTAAGGTAAGGCTTCCCTAACTAGGAAATCAGTTTCTGAATCAATTCTCCTTTTTCCTTTTAAGGAAAACTATTCTCCAAGAACTCTCTTGAGAATAATCAGATAGTGTTGGAGCAGGGTCCCACAGCTATAGAAGAAGCTGCCAGTTTAGCGGTTAGATAGTTTTGGCGGAAAGGAGATAAGGTAGAGCTACGATGCTGTAGCAGGTTTCTAGCTGCAGAGCAGATCCGGAAACCATGACTGTTGTGACAGAGAAGTCAAGGAAGACGATAGTACCTGAGCGACCGAGAAGAGAAATCTCACCCATTGCATTGAAGGCAGCGGCGAAGACAGGAGGGCTCAGCTACCCTCATAAAGGAAAAGGAGCAACGAGGCCAAGGTATTGAAGACGAAGAACATAAGCGAGAAGTGGTGCATAGTACCCATGGTCAGCACCGGGAAGCATGGAAGACTACAGAGAGCTGTGGTGTGATGGAAAGTGGCTACCTCAAGTACAGATATGCCAACTGTCACTAGTTAGGGTTTTGGGTTACTGTTGGGACAGGCCCACAGTGTTGTAATGGCGAGACCTTCGGGCCACCTATAAAGGGATATATTTTGTATTGTAAAAGGGTTGGTTAGGCAGTTAGACAAGTAGACTCTTAGACAATTGTAATATAGAAGCTAACCTCTGGTTCTGTTATTAGCTCCAGTTATCCATTAGAGGAAATTTGGGGTCTAAAATGGGCCTTATAAGAAAACGTGCCAAAATAAGTTTTTGTGAGTTGGAATTCAAGAACCAATAGAATTTCAATAAAATAAGTCAACCATAATGGTTGAATTGACATATTTGTCATTAAAAAAAACTACTTTTTTTGTTCATATTTTCGACATATCTCATTGTGTTTTTACTCAAATTTCGATCGAGAGAGCTCGTTGGATGCAGAATTTGATTCCGCATCCAACGAGTAGCCGCACTGCATACTTTTGATGGACCCCGCTACCCTAAAAACAAGAAATACTTGAAAAAATGTGATGATGACATCATCATCACATTGTTTTAGGTATTTCTTGGTTTTGGGGTAGCGGTGTCTGTCAAAAGTATGTAGTGTGGGTACTTGTTGGATGTGGAATCAAATTCCACATCCAACGAGCTCTCATGATCGAAATTTGAGTAAAAACATAGGGAGATATGTCAAAAATACGAACACAAAAAGTAGTTTTTTTCTTTCTTCCTCCAAAATTAATCAAAATTATTTTATTATTTTAACTATTATTTTATTATTTTCCTTAGGATGCCCATTTTAGACCCCAAAATTCCTCTAATGTTACTGTAACCAGTAGCTGGCTCATAGAGCATGCATGTAATGATCCACAGGGATCGACAGAGAGGGAAGAGTATATTGTAATAGGTGCAATATAGAGTAGAAAAGAGATCTAAGAGAGAAGGGCTCCAGGCTGTGTGCGGAGTTAGCCAGAAGATCTCGATCTGCATATGCGGTGTAGTAGAACTGTGTTTACCTTCCCCTAAGCTATAATAGAAACACAATTCTGTGGACGTAACTTCCATCCTGGAGGTGAACCACGTTAAAATCAAGTGTTATGTGATTGATTTATGTGTTGTGTTTATTTTTTGCATCTATTAGTTATCAAATGGGATTTGTTTACAGCTTAATGTATGTATGCATTACTCAGTTTACAGCACTATAGAATATAAATGCAAGTTGAATTCCATAAGTATTTGGTGTAAAAGTTTATCTATATTTCATCCCAGATAGTTAAGACTCGCAGAGTTAACAGCCTTGTATGCTGAGTCTCGTAAGTTGGAAATGAGTAGCAATAAGTACGCTGAGCCGCAGCGGTAGGATATCGCACGGAGGTGATATCGCACTAGCAGAGGAGCTGTGGTGCACTATGGTTGAGAATCAGCGTAGGAGGGAGTTACGCGTTTCTCGAGGCGCGGCGATGCGATAAGGGCTGGAGTCGTCGCAAGTAGGAGGAAGTTGCACATCATGCAGAGAGAAATCCCGTAGGCTAGAAGAGATGTGAGACACACAGGCTTCCACAGAACCTGGTCCAAGACACTTGAGTCCTTGGCCAACCCATTAGAATCACTTCGGGTGAGACTTCAGGCTTCTCTGCAGTCTGTCGCCGAAAGGGCCAGTGAGCTAGGGGTGTTGTTGGTTAACTACAGTAAACCCGGGTCTGCCCATGCAAACCAACAGATAGAAAAAATATGGAAATGACCAAAAGATGGAAGATCCCCAAGCCTCTCTTTGGCTTGGGTATTTATAGGAATATTTTTTAGTCAAAGGGACCGTTATATCAAGAATCATTTGATTTCTTGATTTAACCCTTTTATTTAATTTAGGCACTTTTAATATTTAACTTAGGAACTTTTAACTAGGTCTTATTTGGACTCTTGTAGGTATTATAATATTTAATTATCTTTTAGTAATAATAATAATAAATTGACCCTTTCTTTATTTCCTATACTATTAATATTATTACTATGCTTACTCTTTATACATGTCATGTATAAAATATATACTTATGTATATATTATTTGTTAACATTTGTCTTTAGGTATCATATAACATGATCCCTAAACTTATGACACTTTCTTTATTAAGGCCTTCAGGTAGGTAGTTAGGTCTACTAGGCTAGAAAACTCTAAACCGCTTGCATGTTGGATTCCCTCGTATAACATGGTAGTTCTTCAGTACTTGATGAGATAAAAAAATTCGAAAGTTTATTTAATCAATTATAAATAAGTCAGATGAGATCAATGTTTTATTCGAGTCATTTTCACTCGAAATAATTAATTATTTTCAGTAACTCTTACCACTTATCCAAATCCCATACTCAACGCTAAAAAACAAGGAGTTACAAAATTAGTGTAATTCGAGAGCTCCTCGCTCAATAATAATTCTAGGATATACTTGTAGGATACACTTAGGGATAAAATGGCCAAGGATTTGATGTTCCATATCTTATGTTGAACATCAACTTGGATGGATCCAAGGCTTATTCCCAACACTTCTAATTTATCTTTACATGTGCTTCAGACCTTCATGCTCAACAAAAAGGTTTTCATACTCATGTGATCCAGAGATTCTCACTCAACACAAACATAAACACTCATGTGATCTAGAGATTCTTGCTCAACAAAAATATTTAAATACTCATGTGCTTCAGAGCTCCTCGCTCAACACAAAACATCTCATCAATCATGTGCTTTAGGGTCCACGCCCAACACAGAAAATCATACATAAAACATATGTAATTGGCTTATGCCAAATATATCAAACAAATCATAATGTTCATATGCAGTGGGGTTCTATACCCAATATACCAAAAGGAAACATCAAAGTAACATCATAAACAATGGGTTTTATGTCGATAAGTGTTAGGTCAAAATTCAGGATATTACAGGAATACTAGTACTAGACCCATGTTGTGTGTGTGAGGATCCTCCCACTACAGGAGTAGAAGGTGCAATATGACTACTACCAAACTTAGCCGCTTTGAAAGGAATGGTAGTGCTCCCAGGCATAACACTAGGATCGACACCAGATATGACATTAGGTGATAGACTGGTCTTAGGAAGGTCTAGAATACCATATCTAAATGGGCCACTGCTAGAGGGTGTCAGATGAGTGTCACCGCTCATAATATGTGAAAAATATTAGTAGTACGATTTTATATAATCTTGAAATTGTGATAGTAAATTATGTGACGCCCCAACCTCAAAATGATCGGGTTCTTCTAGAGTCCCATATAAACTATCAGGTATAGTCTCCGCCCCGGGAGGTGGAGAATGGGGATGCTCTGGTATCTCAAATGTATGAATCATGGTGAAATATGTGTGTGAATCAAAGTGAGTATCAATCCACCGGGACTTCCCAATTCTCTTTCATGAAGGAGGAGGATACATAGAAGGAAGAAGACCTGCTAAATGACAACAATAGTGGAGTGTTACACCCGGATCCATGATGACTCAACAAAAAGAAAAGGACTCAACCTAATTACATACCCTAAGTAAATATACCATACACAGAGCACACTCCTAAGAACATCTACAACCAAAATACAGGAAAAACAAGGGAAGGATATGTAAGCTCTTGAATGCAGTCAGTATGTCTCGCCTAGGAGAGTATTGAGACTCCCATACACTACACGCGAAGGTGTGTAACCAATTATAGTGGCCCTCATCTTCAATGCGTAAAGATACTGTGATGTCTGACCCCTACTTGGCCAAGACACTCATAGAATAACCTATGCAAGTACCCCCTGCAATACCTAGGTAAGGAAACTAAGGTCACCTCAATATAACCAATGTTCAGGTGGACATTCGCAGGAGGGATTGGCCGTATGGGCAGGGTAGCAAATCCTGAAGATTGAAAGCACCAACCGGTACCTCAAAATCCCCCAAATACGAATACAATCCTGGAAATATCTTTGGCACTCACAGAAAGTGGCCAAGGGTGATCCCAACCACAATCATGTATGATGCCTCATGCTTAACTCCTGTGTAAGAGGATCCTCATTAGAACACTAATTATACCAAGGATTTCACTCTCTCACCTAGACAGGCACCTATTTGTTTCATTTAGTAGTCTTAGAGATTTAACTCACAATGAACTATTCCAAGACTCTAAATCCTAATCTTGTTGATGCACCCTAACAAAGAAAAATGTGTAATTCATTTTAAATTAACTGTTGATTTTATTGGATGTGCTTACTCAAAGGGAAATGACTGTGCAACCAATGATGTTATGACTCAATAGTGAAATAAATTTCATGTCCCCTTTCTCCTTAGAGGAGAAATGAGATCATAGTTCCACATGTTTGATGAAAGAATGCTACCATTTATGCTACCTAACTGATGCTCCTAACAATGCTCCTACATCAATTAGGTAGAAAAAATGTTGTATTTTTGCGGAGCATTGTTAGGAGCTACTTAAGAATGCTTGTTGGAGGAGATGGATTTTAAAATGCAACTACATAGTCTTTGATTTTGTGCAGGTTTTTATTTATCTCATGATTCTTTTTAGGTTTCGAACCGGTCTCCATCCATTGCCACTGTTACCCAGATTGAACGGAGAATGACAATGGAACCAATGTTGTAATCACATAGATCACATAAGGTTACCAATAATACACATAAAAAATTATATAGCATACAAAGGAATGAGACAGGAATAGATGGTAACTTAGAATATTATATTATAGAATCTCATGAGGGTCGATACATATACAAAACTAAACCAAGTTCTCAACTGGCTCAATAGCCTAATATATATGATTTACAAAATGGTTATGAGTAACTACTTGTCAGTTCGGTCAACCGACACTACCTTTTGAGGCCAATAGACTAGCTCCTCCAACAAGCATCTAGCTTAAAGTTCAATCTATTCAAGTTTGTGTAAATTCTCTAACTTCCCAACAAAAGAGAAATTGATCCTGTCAGTGATCCATTCGACAATCTACAAAGAAAATTTTTAGAGGAGATTGAACGACTGAGAAAGATCACAGTAGAAATGGACGGTCACAATTTGTTCCGCATATAGAAACATATCAATGACTGAGAATCAACTCGCAAAAATCAATGGTGTGGAAGCTTGAATTTGTGGTCCCGCGTCCTGCATTCTGTATTCCCCATCATGCATTCTGCATCTCGCATCCCACATGTGGAATATATTGTTGTGGAAATAATTAGTTGTGGAAATAGAGATCGTGACGCTGCATCCTGGATCCCGCATTCCCGCATCCCGCATGCAGAAAGGAGAGTTGCGGAGGGAAATCTATGGGGAATGGAATTTACAAAAGGGAATTTTTGCATCCCACATCCCGTATCCCACAAGTTGCGCAAATAAGAGTTGTAGGAGGAAATTTTAACCTGTTAACGGAATTCTTGGATAGATTGGGCCAATCAGGCCATCACAAATCCTGGCAATCTAAGCCCTCATAAAACATAAACCGTAAAAATCCATTGAACATAAAAAGATTTGCATATGCCTAAAGCAATCTATAGCAAAAGCAATACACATTCATTCAATGAATTCATGTTTTTCATAACTCATAAAATAAGAAATAGTCATCATATTCAAGCATTCCACATGTTCATTAATAATTTACAAAGAAAATACATTGCACTGGTTAAATGCAAAAGAATACTTATATTAAGAAGAAGCTTTCCTGCAACTAGCTATGTCAGTACAACGTTCCACCCAACCATAGGCCAGTGTGCTCCTTAATCTCTCAGCATCACTACCACCCCCAAGTTGGGCATGATTTCCACAAGGAACTAGGGGACACATACTCCCACACAAAAAGTCTATACACCGAAAATCAAGCCAATGATCACATCCAAACATAGTCATCCCAATAACATATGGGTTCTTGGACTTACTCAGCCAATCCAACACAAGGATGCACTACACAGCAAAAGAAACGTTCTAGGTATGAAAAAATTGTCCTGGGAACCCAAAATCAAATATGACAAATGGGGAAAACAACCCAAGTAACCCAAATCATTAATAAAACGTTGGATGGCCTTCCAAAGGAAAAACTGACCTCTGTTCACATCGAAATCGTTCAGACCGAATGAATAATTCCTACATCGCAATTACAAGTTTTGGGATTGAAGGAAAACATCATGGAAGCCAAAACAACAATGGAAATTGGGGAACAATAGCCCAATGACCAAAATTGACTTCACATAATGTTCAATAGCTCAACAACCACTCCAAAATCGTGGTTCCCTCTTCAATCTGTTGGGAATTGCTAAGATGATTCTCTGGCCATGGGATAATGAAAACAAATGCAAAAACATGCAAGGGAAAAATAGGGGATGTAGGACTAAGGAGAAGAACAATCAACTGCATGAGTGCTCACCATGAATGAAGAATGGATGATCAAAACATCCCACAGCTCCCCAAAATGTGAGGGAAGATGAAAACATGCGTGCATGAGGGAATGGGCATACATTTTTGGGTGTTTTATTTTGACACATGGCTTTTCCCCATAGGTTCAAGGTCTAAATAATCCCCATCCCTATTCCTTGTGAAAGCATGCCCCATATCTTTAACGTTGTAGTACATAGCTATTTTTGGTATTCTATTGGTTACATAGTTACATGATATTCACAAATATATATACTATGCTTGACATAGCACCATAAACCGTAGGCATCAACCTTGATCACCTATACATGAAACATCAATCAGTGTCAGGGCCTTGGCCTTGAGCTCCTTGCCATGATTCCATACAATATTTACATTATGTACAATCAAAATACCACGGGGTCAAAACTGGGGTGTTACAATCTCCTCCTCCTTCAATAGCACTGTCCTCGATGCTTTACAATAATTTAAAAATTGCTACACTTGAACCACCCTCAGTACTCTGCAAATTTGAACCAAAATGGATGTGCCAATTGTATGGCTTCCTCTAGCTCCTATGTATCCTCATCGCGATCATGGTGCTCATTCCTCATTGTCACTTGTCCAATGGTACGATATGGAACTCCTCCTTGGTCCCACTAAGTGGTTGTCTTGCACATAGACTCCTCCAAGTCCTTGATTGTATGCATCAACACACACCAACGAACCTTTCCCTAGTCTTGGAGAATCTTTCTCCATCTCTTGGAACATTTCCAGTGTATTTGGAAACCAACAATACTTATGCTCAATCCCCAATCAATGAGTCAATTCCCATGTCAGTATTCACAAGATTTTCTAAAGTTACAGATGAATCACATGCATATGTATATTGACATAAAATCAACAAAACGTTGTCAAGTGAATGAAATATTCATCTGCATAAGTAATTTCTTTTGGTCCCACGGGTATCCGACTTGGATTTATACAACCATGGCACTCACAACCCTGCCCCCACCCCACACTTGGGTGTAAATTAAAGGGTGGCCATATTTTTGCAAGACTTGAATCACCTGAAAATACCTCTCAACCGAGGTCTGATAGCTCTGTTCTTGAGCCCAACACCTCTTCGGGTGCTTCAATAGCAGTTTTGTTTAAGAGGCTGCACCTCCTCTAGTTTCTTATCAAGCTCATGTGCTTCATTTCCAAACACAACAATGAATTTAATTCATATGTCATATTCATTCCTATAGGATTCAATCTATAACAATATTTTCAAAACCATGGTTGCATCATAAGCTCATATAGATTAAAAAAAAATCAATAACAACAAAATTTTGATAAGTAAACCAAATACTTATCTGTATAACATATCTCAATCGAGATATGGTAGCCCTTCTCTAGATCCCAACACCTCTCTGGGTGCTTAATGATGTTGATGTATTTGTAACTTTGGAATGTATTCACTTGTATGTCTTATGTCTCGTACCTCGATGTTTATTCCGGGAAGTGTCTGTAATGTATTTGAGTCATGTCATACCCCAATGTTCCTATCGGGAGGTTCTATAATGTAAAAAATTCATGTCAAGTCATTGTGGGTAACCCTCCTATTGTTCAAGGGTTAAATTCCCCATAGTTCCAGGGCACTAGGGTTATTAGAATCTCTAGAGAAGTCGGCCCTAGTAAGTCATTGTCAAGTCAAGAATTAGTATAAATAGAGAGTGAGCCTCTCTATTTATCACACACTCACTCACACTTAGTTGTAGCACATAGTCGAGGAAGAAGAAGTTGATAGGGATAGAAAGAAAGAGGCTACTATTGTCGAGATATCATCTTACTATTTTTGGGGCTTTGATATTTGGTTCAAATTCTATCTTGGAGGAAGTTGCAGGGTTTTCTCCTTTATGGCTTCCCCGAGAAAAATATTTGTGTTCATTGTCTTATGTGTTTGACTGCTGTGCTTGTTATTCTCTCAGTTAATATCCTAAGTTAATGCTAGCTTAAATGATAAAAATCTAACATGGTATCAGAGCTAACCTGAGAACAAGACACTGTGCAACTGCGAAAACTAGGGCTTCCTACTCTTTGGATTTCTCTTCACATATTTTCAGCACAAGAAGGTTGTACTAGCTCTCCTCCCTAGGGCATGTCTTTCTGTTGAAGCAAAATATGATTCTGAGCATTTTCAGTTTTTGACCCAACACTAGTGCCGAAAATTAGGGATTTCCACAAAAGTGGAATTTTTGAGTGAGCCCAGGCCTGGATTGATCTCCTCCTCAAAATCAAATTTTAGAGATCAATATCAAAGCATTTGGTTGGTCAAAACTCTGGGAAAGTCCAACCCTAATCTGCTCATGAACCAACACTACAGAAATTCAGCTCCAGATCCAGATCTGACATCTTAACCTGATAAGATATAAATATTTTGTATTTCCATTTGAGGTTCTTAGTTAAGATGTCTCATCATACCAAGCTTGATGAAAATCTTGAGGGAGCTGATAAATATCGAGCCTGGAAGTATAGGATCTCCCTGGTTCTGGAAAAAAATGAGTTGGACTCCTACATCAATGAGGAGATTCCAATTCAAGAGGGAGATGAGGCTAAGGCCTTACACAAGAAGAAGTTCGTTATGGCTAAGGGATTTATTGCTAATTTAATCAACGATCACCTCATACCACAAGTGTCCTCCCTAAAGACACCTAAATATATGTTTGATTCCCTAACCAAATTGTTTGAAGGAAAGAACATAAACTGGAAGATGACCTTGAGGAACCAATTGAAGAATGTCAAGATCCATAATGTGGAGACCATACAGTCATACTTCACTAGGGTCTCCCAGATCAAACAACAACTTGAAGTAGTAGATGAAGAAGTGGAGAAGGTAGAGATTGTAATGACCACCTTGAATGGTCTCCCTAGGACATTGGACTCTTTCATTCAAGGGATTTGTACCAAAAAGAAGTTAGTCAAGTTCAAAAGACTATGGGAAGAATGCTCTCAAGAAGAAGCTTAGATAGAAGCTCGAGAACAAAATATGGGAAGTGAAGATCAAGCTCTCATAGGACAATCCAAGAAAACCAAATCTAGCCATCACAGAGGTAAGTACTGTCATCAAAGGAATAACTTTAGAAAGCCTAGAGATAGGTCTAAATTCATTTTCTATACATGTGATGAAATAGGACACTTTGCTAAAGATTGTCCTAGAAACAAAAGTATCTCTCACAAGAACAAGGGAAACAAGAGAAGACATCATGTTCATGCTACAGAGGATGATGAACCTTCCACAAAGAGAAACATACAAGACAGTGATGGTTCTTCAAGTGATGAAGAATATGTTCTGATTTCCACTCTCACAGGAACTATCACACATGGAAGCAATGATTGGCTTATATACAGTGGTGCCTTCAAACATATGACAAGATTCAAGGAATCCTTTGTGAAACTATCTCAACATGAATCACCTCATAAGGTGAAACTCGGAGATGACTACCAATATCCAATAAAAGGTAGTGGTGAATCCTCATACAAGCTATACTTTGGAAAGTATATCAAGATGAAAGACGTATTGTTTGTACTTGGACTAAAGAAAAACCTCCTCTCCATATCTATATTGGATGCAAAAGGAATGAGGGTTGCATTTGTAGATGGCCAAGTTCTCATGTGGCCAAAGGGAAAGTATTTCGATGATGCAGTAATGATTGGGGAACAAGAAGGAGGACTATACAAATTGAAGGGCCAACTAGAACAAGCTTTGGTTCATGACTCGGTAGAACCAAATGAGATTTGGCTTAGAAGGCTTGCACATGTGCATTACATAGCACTACCACTTGCAAGAAAAGTTCTTGAAGGTCTCCCAGAAATGCAGACAAAATATGAAGGTGTATGCAAAGGATGTGTGAAAGGGAAGAACACAAAGAAGACATTTCCAAGTAGCAAGAGCAAGGAAAAATGAATCTTGGAAATCATCCACTCCGATGTATGCGGTCCAATGTCATCTAGTTCACTAATCGGGTATGTATACTATGTTTCTTTTATTGATGATTTTTATAGAAAGGCATGGATATACTTTATGAAGAACAAATATGAAGTATTCAACAATTTTAACGAATTCAAAGCCTTGATCGAGAATCAAACAGAAAATAAGATCAAGACCTTTCAATGAGATAATGGTAGAGAATTCACATCAAATGAATTCAAAGAGATATGCAAAGAATCAAGGATTAAGAGGGAGTTATCCACTCCATATAATCCACAACAGAATGGGATTGTAGAAAGAAAGAATAGAACAATCATGGAAGCAGCAAGGGCCATGCTTCATGATCAAGATCTTCCCATGCATCTATGGGAAGAAGCTGCTAGAACAATGGTGTATGTACAGATCTGTACTCCACACAAAGTAATCGAGAACAAGACACCTGAAGAAGTCTTATCTAGCAACAAACCAGAATTCATCCATATCAGAATATTCGGTTGTCCTATATACATACACATTCCGAAAAAAAGAGGATGAAGTTAGATCTTTCAGGAAAGAAGGGTATATTTGTGGGATATTCTAAAATCTTGAAGGCTTACAAAATATACTTCTTAGGGTTCAAGAAAATTGAAATTAGCAGATATGTAACATTTGACGAAGATTCATCCTACATCAAATCTAGGAAGAGACTGGCTGAAGAACCTGAAGAAACAAGAGCACCCAGAATTCATGATACAACCATGAACGAAGAAATTCAAGAAGAAGATTGAGAATTAGAAGAACCTCAAGAACCTGCAGATCCACCTTAGGAGAAGAATCCTCATAAGAGGAAACCTGCTTGGGTACGTGAAATTATCCAAGGTGCAGAAAGATATGGAGCTTTAGAAGAAACACACAGAGGAAGAAAGAGAACTAGGTCCTGCTCTAGTTATGTAGCCTTGCTATGTGACATTATTGATAAGGAACCTTCCAACTATGAAGAAGTGGCAGAAAGAAAAGAATGGAAGGAGGCCATGATTGAAGAGTATAAATCAATCCTGAAGAATGATGTTTGGGATGTTGTCCCAAGACCAGAAGGGAAGTCCATTGCAACTTCCAAATGGATCTAGAAGATCAAGCATGTTGCAGATGGAAACATAGAGAAATATAAAGAAAGATTCATGGCTCATGGTTTCTCCTGAAAAGAAGGAATATATTATGAAGAAACTTTTGCACCTGTAGCAGATACACTTCCATCAGATCAGTACTTGCTTTGGTTGTAGTGATGAAATGGAAGATACACTAGATGGATGTCAAGACTACTTTATTGAATCATGTAGTAGAAGAGGAAGTGTATGTGTAGTAGCCACATGACAGGGAGTCTCATGTGTGTAGATTGAAGAAATCCCTGTACATTTTGAAATAGGCACCCAAGACATGGTACAGCAGAATTGATGGCTTTCTATCCAGTTTGAGGTTTACCAAGAGTAAAAAAGATTCAAAACTTTACTACAAGGTTGAATATAGCATTCCAGTGATACTCATACTGTATGTGGATGATCTGTTTGTAACAGGTATGGATTGGTTGATTGCTGATATGAAGAGGAAACTTGTTGCTGAGTTTGAAATGAAATACTTGGGTATGGTGCACTATTTCTTAGGCATGGAGGTGTGGTAGAATGAGGATGGAATCTTCCTTGGACAAGGGAATTATGTAGTAGAGATTCTGAAGAGATTCAGGATGATGAAATGCAAGGAAATAACCACATATATGGCATTGAACTTGAAGCTATTGAGTGATGCTTCATCAGAAGCACTTGATGCTATAATGGATCATCAGATGATTGGGTCCTTGATGTACCTGATGAACATGAGACAAGATATTTGATTTTCTGTGAACACCTTGAGCAAGTTCCTGAAAGATCCAAGACATGTTCACTTGATTGCTGCAAAGCATATTCTGAGGTACTTGAAGGGTATAGTTAATTATGGGCTCAAGTATGAGGCAAATCAGAAGATTAACCTAGAGTGTTATGTTGATTGAGATTGGGAAAGCAGTGTCATTGATAGGAAGAGCACTTCAGGATGCTGCTTCAGTATGGAATCAGGTGTGATTTCTTGGTTTAGTAGGAAGCAATCCTGTGTGGCACTGATTACAGCTGAAGCAGAATATGTCACAACTTGTTTAGCTAGTTGTGAGGTAGCGTGGCTGAGAAATCTACTGTCTAATTTATTTGATCTCCAGTTGAATGCTACTTGTATATATTGAGACAACCAAAGTTGTGTGAAGTTGTCAGAGAACCCAGTGTGCCATGACAAGTCGAAGCATATCGAGATCAAGTATCACTATATTAGGATATGGTGCAGAGAGGAGCAATGAAGCTCCAGTATGTTGCGACAGACAAACATATAGCTGATGTGTTGATGAAACCATTGGCCAGAGTGAAGTTTGAGTACTTCAAGGAAAATCTTGGTGTTCTCCAGATCAAGGTTCCCTCCAAGGGGAAATGATGAAACCTAGATCAATTCTGACATGGTGAGAGGATTATGTTCCGTCCATGGTCAGATGTAAGGGCTGATCCATTTTGTCATGGTGAGAGGATTTGGTTCCTTCCATGTCATATGTGAGTTCCGAGCCATTCTGTTGTGACTGTAGGATTGGTTCCTACATGATCATATATAAGTGTTGAATTCCATTCTTGGAATGGAGGCACCTGGTTAGTTACCAGTATTACTCATTCTGGGACTGAGGGCCATTTTGATATGAATGTGGGATGAAGTCTTACATGATCAGATGTGAATGCATGGCCATTCTGATGTGATTGAGGGATGTGTTTCCACTTGATCAGATATAAGGGTTGATGCCATTCTACCTGGTAAGTTACCAGGAATCCTTAGTCTGGGACCAAGAGCCCTTTCAATGCGATGTTTTCAAACATGGTCAAATGTAAGTGCAAAGCCTTTCTGACAAGATGAGGTCGGATGTAAGTGCAGAGCCTTTCTGACAAGATGAGGTCAGATGTAAGTGCAGATCCTTTCTAACAAGATGAGGTCAGATGTGAGTGCTAGGCCTTTCTGACAAGATGAGGTCATATGTGAGTTTTGGGCATGCCTTTCTGACAAGATGACGTCAGATGTAAGAGTTGGGCATGCCATTCTAAATTAGGATCAAATATAAGTGCTGAATACCTACATGAAGGGTAGGCCTACAACCAGCATGAAAAAGGGTTGGCTCTGTAGAACTTCCCATGATGAGAAGAATCGAGAGATAGCACTGATGATGATGATCTAGACTTGATGATGATCTAGACTTGATGATAATCTATATCAAGTGATGATCTAGATGTGATGATGATCCCGACTTGATGATGATCCAGATCAAGTGATGATCCAGATTTGATGATGATACAGTGATGATGATCCAGCAGTCACGATGATCCATATCCTGTGATGAAGATGATGATGACTTGAAGATGAAGATGACGATATGATCTAGTCGATATAGAGAAGAAGAACAGTGCTGAAAATTGTGTCGAAAGAATACCTTCCTAGTTAAGAGGGAGTGTTGATGTATTTGTAACTTCAAAATGTATTCACTTATATATCTTATGTCTTGTACCCTGATGTTTATTCTGGGAAGTGTCTATAATGTATTTGAATCATTTCATGCCCCGATGTTCCTATCTAGAGGTTATATAAGGTAAACAAGTCATGTCAAGTCATTGTAGGTAACCTTCCTATTGTTCAAGGGTTAAAGTCCCCGCAGTTTCAGGACACTAGGGTTATTAGACTCTCCTTGAGAAGTTGGCCCTAGTGAGTCATTGTCAAGTCAAGAATTAGTATAAATAGAGAGTGAGCCTCTCTATTTATCACACACTCAATCACACTCAGTTGTAGCGCATCACTGAGGAAGAAGAAGTTGTCGGGGATAGAAAGAAAGAGGCTACTGCTGTCGGGATATCATCTTACTGTTTTTAGGGCTTTGATATTTGGCGCTAATTCTATCCCTGAGGAAGTTGTAGGGTTTTCGTGTTTATGTTCTCCCCGACGAAAATATTTGAGTTCATTTTCTTATGTGTTTGATTGATGTGCTTGTTATTCTCTCAGTTAAGATCCTAAGTTAATGCTAGCTTAAATGATAAAAATCTAACAAATGATAGCTTCGACTTAAGACCCTAGCACCTCCTCGAGTTCTCTCCAAGCTCAGGGACTTCCTTTCCAGGAACCATAACAAATTAATTCACATGTTAGATTCATTTTCGTAGATGTTGGCACCAAAATCTACCTCATGAAAATGCTTATATTTCGACAATGAACATGCAAAAACGGATCCCAATTTTCACCGCTAGAATATTCACAAGTATTTCTGCCAAGGTGTTTTCCCTGGAACTTGCACCCTTTTCACTATCTTTCGATAAATTTGCCAAGTTCCTTACTATCAAATCTCGTGAGTTGCTGCCAAAAATCCATCTATTTTATAAAACCTTTATCAATTATTTTTTATAATTATTATTATTTTAAAATAAAAAAGGCCTTTTATCTTTTGTTTTAAAGTAATAATTTTTATTAAAAATTATATTAAAACAAAAAAACAAAAGTGGATAAAGAATTTAAAAGTTGTTTTATGTCATTTTAAGGACATAAAGAATCCAAGATTGACATCATTCTTTTAAAGTCCTATCTCACAAGTGTGCACTATACGTTGATATCAATCCCTTATTCCACATACTATTAAATCTTATGCTCTTTCTTATTTAATACATGTGGGATAGTTTTCATAATGCCATACTCACGAGTTCATTAATAACTCAAATTTTGAGTTCTAGAGTATCATGAGTTCATCCAAGTGCCGTGAACATATACATGCTAAGTCTCATTTGTTTCTCACCAAATGATGCAATATGTGGGACTTTGATCTAGTAAAACAGAGTAAAGAGATGGATATTTCGTGCAAATTGGCATAATGATCAAGCAAATTCAATCTTTGGTGGCTTGGAAATTGTTGGCATAGTTCAAGGTCTCACTCTCATTATAGAAAGAATCTAGGAATCAGAAAGACAATTGGTTATTTGACAAAGCACTTGGAATCTAGCAAATTGATATGATTTTAGCATGACTTGAAGCGTATTACTTCAAAGTGTTAATTTTTGGAGTTAGTTTGCTAGTAACTAGAAGTTAAATCCTTCCAAATTTTCCAAATTTATTTTGGCCTCAAAGAAAAGCAGGTCAAGGTATTCAAGGGCATATGTGGTAGAGGATATTGCCATTTCAAGATTGCACTCATATTTCAAGGGATCTATTTAGCACCTTCAAGGAAATATAATATCAAGACATGATTGTTTCATATTTGAAGTAAACAAGTGGCATTTCAAGAATATGTAAATATTATGTAGCACAAGATTAAATCCGAGGGTATTAAAAAGGATCATGAAGAAAATGAAGGCGAGTGTGGTAGAGTACAGTCTCGGCTAAAGAAATCATACCCATATTTTATTGCATAATTTAATTTTCTGAGGGGAGAAATTGATAGAGTAAACATTTTGAAGACCATTTCGATTTTTTATTGTTAAAATTCAAGGCATATTTTGAGAAGTTTACAAGAATCAGAACTTTGGTGCAAGTTGTTTCCAGATCCAAGTTTTCAGGCACATCCAAAATCTCCTCCATCAACAATGCATGAGTCATGGGTTATCTTCAGAGTTGCTAGCAGAGGATTTATTTAGTCACCAACTGTTATCAAACCAAATGGCACTTCTTCGTCCGAGTGCCGACACTTCATATGTTGGTACACAAAAGGGCACTTTTGGATTGAAGGTTGCCTAAACACTATAGATGGGCATGCCATGAGATGCATTCACCCTCCAACTAGCTTGCCATTTTATCTTTCTATGTGTGGATTTCCATACATGACTATGTCCATTGAAACTTGTGTACATACGCGACTATGTTCGTTGACAACTCACGTACTGTACACGACTATTATCATTGCAACTCACGTACAGATCTGTACGTAGGTTTCCCTTAAAGAAACTTGTGTGTCATATGCGGGTTTCCAGTATTAATAGTCATGCACACATCCATTCAACATTAAAAATAATAAAACATGATTAATAGAGATCAGTTGAGCCTTAAACATTAACCATCTCAACTGTCTCAACCCCCTTAACCTTCGAAACTGCTCTATTTTCGAAAGTATAAATAGAGGCCTTGGGGAGGGCATTAATCAATCAATCTTGGAGAGCAAAGTTATGCTAGTGGTATATCTTCAGAAGTCTTCGGAGCAGCAGAACTCAGATTCCTTTGGTTGCAGAGGAGTCCTTGTTTCAGGCATTGGGTTGTACACTTATCTCATTCACTAATTGTTAATAAAGAGAATTCTTCTTCCAAATTTGTGTTGAGTCTCTTTCATGTATCATGGTTGATGAATATATTTGATTAAGCACTTTATATATTGTTTATCTAACCTATCATATATACATGTATAAGTTTGTACTTGGAGAATTTGCTCTTTGTAGGTGAAAGAGGTGCATCCCTGAAAGCTTTGGAGAGAAGCAGAATGGGAGAAGACAAAGATTGGATCAACCATTGGTAACCGGGTGAGTCCAACATATCTTCCTATTTCCTTTATATAATTTAAAAGATGATTGTCTGCAAGTTTTAGAAGTACGTTGGTAACCCCAGACCTTAGGTTACAAGGGTGTTTATTTCTGAACAACAGAACTAGTGACTCTGTTAGGGAGCCCAAACTGCTATGGGTTATTTCTATAGAACAATGACCAGTCTTTGCCTTGATTCTATGTGTGGTGTCTTGTCTTGGTTCAGAGTTGTAGTGGTTCTTTGAAGTCCTTTAAAAATTTTCTTTTATTTGAAATTTTTTATACATGTACGCGGGTTTCTCTTGCACACAGTCACGTACAGTACATGGGTTTTCCTTGTACACAGTCGCATACAGGATTGAGCATTAATATTTGTTGTGTTAGGGTTTGCTTGTCCTTGTCCCTCTATAAATTTTGTTTGCTTATTGGCCTTTTTTATGAGCATTGCACTGTGAGTTTGATGACCTTGTTAGCCACACCTTGTGCTTTCTTGTAAAGCCCTTGAGTTCTTATTGTTTGGATTTCCTTTCTATTAGAAACTTGAAATGGATTTGCTTGTTGGGTTATAGGTTCAAGTGTTTGTTGTCCGAATCAGTGATCAGGGTTCTAGACACTGTTTACGCCATTCTATTTTTCAAATAGTATTGGTTTATCACTTGCCTTTGTTTGAGTTCAGTGATTTTTATTCATTATGCCTTCCCAAGCTAGGGTTCCAAGTCTTCCTTAGGTGGTGGATTTTTGGGTTTATGAATTAGCTTTAATTCATTTTGATTATTTTATACAGTTAGTTTATTCAAGCATACTAAAGTATTGTTCATTTAGGTGCATAGTAGTCTTTGAGAAATTTAAAAAGTGAAAAGAAAACATTAAAATCTTTTGCGTTTGCTTTGCATACAGTAGTTTAGTTTTCAGTTTTTAAATATAATCTCAAAAATTACGAAAATATAGTCTTAGTTTTTTCTGTATTTGTTGCATTTTCATTAGTTTACATTTACAAAAAAGAATAAAAGAGAAGCTAGTTTTTAAAGTAGTGATAATTTGCTTTGAAATTATACACCAATTGTTTTTCTTTTACATTTCTTATCGAGTCAAAAACATCATAGTCTTTCACTCCACTTGCCTTCTGAGTAAAAAATAACCCTTAAAATAAATACAATAGTTAAAATTTATTAGTAATTTTTTGTTTTTTAGGGCCGTACACCTACTAGCTTAGGCTAGACTTGTGGGATAGGAACTGTAAACTCCCCATAAGTATTTAAATTCAGACATAGTGGGCCAATCGATAGGTAAATCCTTCTCTTTATCAATAGTATCTGGGAAGCTCCTCTCAAACGAGAGTCAAGCATGAGGCTGTGTTGAGACATTGGACTGAGGAGATAACCCTTCGATTCCTTGTCGAAACGTAAATCAGGATTTTTACTCATCTGGGGATTTTGTCCTAGACAGAGTTTTAGGCTCAGCTACCCTACACATGCGTATGAATTAGGCTTTTGACTGCCCCCACAGACTGTTGGTCTAGTTAAGGTAGCCTCTAGTCTCTTGACATGTAGGGCCCATACATAGGTAAATCAGAAGGCTATTTTTGATTCACCTTGGGTGGGCTTGGAAGGTAAATATTGTTGTAAGTGTAGGAGGGCAGTGGGTGATTCCTCCACTTATGCCTAAGAACCTCTTCAAGGATGCCAAGCAACTATCTTTCAGCCTTCTTCGGGAAAGCATATATTTTACCCTTACTGACTGTTGAGACTTTGGGATTTTTCGTAGTGATTTCTCTATGGTTTGTCTGTGTTTTAGTTGACCTTAGGGTTTGAATTGTCAAATTTACAATCATGGAGGACCAACCTATTAGAAGGTCATGAAGGTTGAAAAACCTTCCTCCTCTTATCACATTGGAACCTCCTCCTCCCCCTCAAAGGCGAAGATTGGACAGGGATGGTTCATTTGAACCGATAGGAGTTAGCGAAGTTTCAAGTGAACCAAAACTTAGGGAAAACCATCTTAATTTGAACACAGTTGAGATAGAAGACTTGCAGGATGACAAGTTTACAAGGAATTTTAATACACCTCTAACTATTTTAAACGATCCTGTGATCATTCAGGTTCGTCCTTTTGATCCACCCATTATTGGTGTCCTTGTGGGCAGAATAATGTCCAGTGTAGGAGAGAGTTCTTTCATTTTCACCTTAGCCATCCCAACTGAAGGGGTGCTACCTCCCCTGGTAAGTACCTCTAGATCAAGCATACCTACAATGCCCTTAACTCCAGTGAGCCGAGTGGTTCAACTATCGGTTCCCACAATCCTAGCAGGTGCTTCTGGTGGTATGGTCACTGGGATTCCTAGTGTACCTACAGTTCCAACCTCATTTCCACACACTACCCAGAGTAGTCCGACAGGATCCTCGGCTTTTGTCCCAGGATTTCCTTGGAATGGAGGGCACATACCCCCATCCACTCCATACATAGGCCCACCACCCTATTATGTAGGGGTGCAGTTTGCAAGCACTAACCCTTATGGTCAAGGTTTCCAAACCCCAGTTTCTTCTCCGTTCATGAGCTCTCCCTTATCGCTTTTTAGCGGAGGGATACCTGCTCTTGTTTTTCAAACCCCAGTTTCAAATGGGGCAGCCAGAACCTCTTATACTACACCTTATACCAACAATCCTGTGGCTTATGGATGGAATCCATTTCAAAGCATCCCATCCACTTCACAATTGGCAGCAGGGGGAAACCCCAACATTACATATGGGAATTTGGGGACAAGTCCCTCTAATCCCCAAACTAGTACTTTTAGTGCTTCGGTTCACCCTAAGCTTCCTTTCCTAGAAACATTAAACTTGCCAGATTTATCTAAACTAATGAATGACCTGGTGAGGCATGATCCCTTCTAGCCGCTTGTACCCACCAAATTTCCCTCGAACATCCCAAAATTCAAAGGCAAAGTTGGTGAAGATCCTAGGGCTCATGCCACCACCTTTCATTTATGGTGTTCTTCCAACTCACTGAATGAAGATTCAGTTAGGTTGAGGCTATTCCAGAGAACATTGATGAGTACTACAGAAAAATGGTACATTGAATTGCCTTCTACTGCATTTAGTAGTTTTTGGGACTTGGCTAATGCATTCCTTAGCCACTTTCAGCTTCCGGTCCGGTATGATTTCGAAATGGACTTGTTATCTACCTTTCGACCGAACAAGGCTACCCATATATCAGATCACATCCAATAATGGAGGAGGCAAAAGAGCCTTACTAAAGCCACTATTCCTCCTAAGTTCTTACTAGAATGGTTCCTTAAATCACTATTGCATTTTATATCTAAGGGCGTATCTACTTCAGGAGTGATGAGTGAGGAGAAGCTACCCTTAGGGCCCAACAACTTGACTTGATTTATTCTCAGTCTGGGATCTTGTATGAGATTATCCCTGAGGCAATGAGGCCAACAGATGATGCAGAGAATCCTAATCCTGGACCCCATGCTGATGGTGTGGTTGGGTCCGTTAATTCTCCCACTGTAGAATCTTTGGCCAAACAGCTTCATCAGCTGTCCATTAAACATTCTATGATGGAGGAAATAAAGACTTCCCCCTCACCCCAAAATGAAAATGTTTTTGTAAATACCTCTTATAAGGGAAATCAGTATCCCGATGGGAAGAGGAAGAGAGGAAAGAAAGGGGAGGGAAATCAAAACAAGCAAAAACCCGCAAATAGTGCTAATGGGGGAAAGAAAGAAAAGAAAAAGGTGAAATTCCCATGTAATTTGTGCCATGAGGATCACCTCACCCATCTTTGTCCCCTTATGGAACAATCCCAGAAGCTGTTAAAAGCTCAACAACCGGTTGTCCTGAAGGATCCATTTCCCCAAGGGAAGAATTCTGCTTCAGCTTAAAATGTAGCAATGGGCACCTCAAATGCCCTTGATCCCAACTATATCAACATGGTTCGATCTTCAACTTTGCTATAGACAAGGAATAAGAAATATGAAAAAGAGACCTCTGAGAAGGGTAAGTCTATAGGTAAAACTTCAAACCCTCTCACAATTGAGAAACCTGCTGAAACTATGCCTAAGATACCGAAAGGTGTCTTTAAGAAGACCTTGCATAATCCTAATGCTAGGGCTGCATCCAACTACTCCGTGGTTAAATACTTAGCCCATACACCTTGTGCAATGTCAACTTTAGAGGTGTTACAGAGTTGTCCCGCCTAGCAGGATACACTCTTAGCAGCATTAGGCAGTATGGACTCATCGAGTCTCATGGAGAAATTTCACTTGTCCGATGTCAAAATTCACCTACCTTACCATGTATCCTTATCAATAGATGTCATCCATGGTGGAAATACCATTGGAATGGAATTTGTTGATGAGGGTGATTCTACATGCATTATGTCCTTGTCATGTTGGAAAGCTCTTGGATCCCTAGAGCTAGTCCCATTAAACACTCTGCTTACTATTTTTTATGGAAGGTCATTCCATCCACATGGTATCCTACTGGATTTTGAAATTAAGATAGCAGGGAAAGTGGTGTCTATTGAGGTGGAAGTGATTGATGCACCTTTGGACTATAATTTTATTTTGGGAAGAAGCTAGACTTATGCCACATCTGCTATTGCATCGGCCGTCTTTCAAGTGGTAGTATTTCGACAAGAAGGGAAGTTGGCTACTGTTGACCAAATTGATTTTACTCGAAAAGGATGCATGGAGTCTAATGAGTCCACTGTTCCATTGGTTGATTAGGTCAAACCTGCTACACAGAGCTTAGGGGCTAGAATGTATGCATCACTAATGAGCACATTTGATCTTCTAGCTCGTATTAATTATATAGGTTCTACTAGTGTGGGAAAGTCCATTGCTACGGTTGTTGATAGAAGTGATCCTTGGGTTCTCCCTACCCACCATGAACCTAAAGTGCCCCTATTGGTAGTGGAAGTAGCTTATCAAGCTATCACAACAACCATTGTTGATCCCATTCCGGTTCCACTCTCAGTCTCAGAGAAATTGGAAGAATTCTATCTGCCTGCTTGGGCAGAAAACTCTTTGCATTCGATAGATTATTTAGATATGGTTTTACCTTCTGATGAAGCCATTCTAGAAGCCATGTGCAGACAAGACAAGATCTATGAAGATCTTCATCATCGATCCTATTTTCTTCCAGAGCTAAGCAGGATAGAAAATCAAGAGTTTCATGTGAGATTGACAGATGATGTTGATACACCCATTAATCCTTTACGTAGGGAAGGAATGTTTGCTGAGGGGAATATGGAAAATATTTCTACTACCATCCCTATCAACATCTTTGTAAATCCTAACGTTGTGGAAAATATACATATTGGCACAAAATGCTCTCTAGAGGAGATTGCCAATTATACTGCCTTGTTTAAGGAATTCCACGATGGTTTTTCGTGGTCATATGAGGAGATGCTAGGCATTGATCCATCTATAGTTGAGCACAAGATCCAAACATACCCTGTCACTAAACCTTTTTGGAAAAAGTTGAGACTTGTTAACCCGCGTAAAGTGGCGGTAGTGAAGGCTGAAGTACACAAACTATTGAAAGCCGGTTTTATTTATCCCATAGCTTTGACGGAATGGGTACCCAACCCAGTTCCTGTTGATAAGAAGCAAGGGACCATATGCATTTGTACTAACTTCAGAGATTTAAACAAATCCTGTCCTAAGGAAAACTATCCCACGCCATTTATAGACCAAATTATTGATGCTTACATGGGAAGTGAAGTTTTTTCGTTTATAGACAGTTTCTCCGGATTAAATCAAATTGAAATAAAACCAGAAGACCAACAAAAAACTGCTTTCATTTGTCCTTGGGGTACCTTCGTGTATAAAAAATTCCCTTTGGATTGAAAAATGCTGGGGCAACCTTTCAGCGGGCAATGAATTTTGCCTTCCATGATATCAAAGCCATTGTCGAACCTTACCTTGATGATTTGCCTGCACATTCTCGTAAGAGGATTGACCATCCAGATTACCTTCGTTTGATATTTGAATGATGCATATACTATAAAATTCACTTGAATCCCCACAAGTGTGTGTTATGTTTCGAGTCAGGGAGACTACTTGGATTCATTGTTTCTAATAGAGGTATTCAGGTGAATCCATTAAAAGTTGAGGCCATTATAAATCTACCTCCTCCTCATTCTATCAGGCAACTTCAGAGCCTGGATGGAAAGTCCAATTTTCTTTGACATTTCATTGTAAACTATGCCATGATTACTAAGGGTTTCATGTGCCTTCTAAAACAGGACGCCCCATTTGTATGGGATGAAATTGCATAACTTGCATTCGAGGCATTGAGAAAAGCTTTGTTGTCGGCACCATTATTATGTCCGCCAGATTAATCTTAGGATTTTATATTGTATCTGGCTACGTCTGAGTCAACCATAGGGGTGGTCCTAGTCCAGGAGGATGATAGGCTCCAAGAGCATGTCGTTTACTATCTTAGCTATGCTTTAGCCAGACCTGAACTAAGGGACTCTCATGTCGAGAAGTTGGCTTTAGCAGCTGTTTAGGCTATTCAAAGGTTACATCACTACATCCTACTAAGGACTACAACGTTAGTGGTAGATGTTAATCCTTTTTAGTATGTTTTGTCTCGACGGATAGTTGGAGGCAAATTCAACAAATGGATAGTCATTCTCCAAGAGTTTGACTTGGATTTTTGGTCCACCAAATCTAAAAGATCCTTAGCTTTTGCTGAGCTTATAGCAAAATTTCCAATGGAAGAAGATGTAGCTATTGAAGAAGACTCATTCCCAGATGAACACATCTTTTTTATTTCCACCTCTGATACCTGGTATGGAGATATACTTATCTATGTCTAGACTTTGAAGTATCCTGCAGCTTTCTCGAGTGAAGAACAACATAAACTACGCCTTCATGCCAAGAACTACCTCATTCTAGGAGATACTCTATATCGTAGAGGGGTAGATTCCATTTTGCGTCAATGTTTGACCCATGAGGAAGCGGAGATTGTCCTGAATGACACCCACAGTGGAGCATGTGGGGGTCATTTATCTGGGTTAGCAATGGACCAGAAAATATTACGTGCTGGTTATTTCTAGACCACAATATTTAAATATTGTGTGGAAGCAGTAAAGCGCTGTCATCCTTGTCGGCTTTATACTAGAAAAATGTGGTCAAATCTCGCTCCATTATTTCTCGTTATCTTGGTGGGCCCCTTCATGAAGTGGGGGATTGATTAAGTGATGTGTAACCCAGCCTCGACTGGGGGGCACAAATTTATCATTGTCGCTGTGGATAATTTTACAAAATGGGCAGAGGAAATTCCCACCTTTAGAGTTGATGAGGAAACTGCAACTTTCTTCATGTTCAATCAAATTATAGCATGATTTGGTATACCCAAGGTGATTTTCACTGACCATGGTAGTCATTTTCAAAATAGAATGATGACGAAACTGACCACTATGCTAGGATTCAGACAAGAACATTCATCCTCTTTCTATCCTCAATCTAATGGTCAGGTTGAGGCTGTTAATAAAACTTTGAAAACTATCCTCAAACGTACTATTAATCCAACCCGTTCAAATTGGCATATCATGCTATACCCTTCTCTTTGGGCATATCGAACTAATGTAAAAACTACTACGAGTTTCTCCCCCTTCCAACTCATCCATGGAGTGGAATTTGTTACCCCGATTGAATGTGAAATCCCATCTTTGAAAATTGCTATTCATGTGTTACCAGATACGACTGAGCTTGAAGAACGTCTATTACATTTAGAACACCTTGACAAACAGTGTAGAGATGCGCTGATAGCAAATAAAACTCATAAAAATAGGGTCAAAAGCCAATATGATAAATCAGTCAAGCCTCAAATTTTCTCTGAAGGAGAAATTGTTTTTCTCTGGGACCAAGACAAAGAACCCCTGGGGGCAGGAAATTTCAGGTCTATGTGGTTAGGACCTTATATCGTGTCGAAAGTATTAAAGAAAGGTGCATATGAATTGATAGATTTTTAAGGGAATAAGCTAGCTGAGCCTAGAAGTGGGCTCTACCTCAAAAAGTACTATGCTTAGGCTTAGTGCTTTTTCTTGTATTTTATTGTATATATTTTATGTACACTAGTTTGTTGGGTTGTGTTTTTTATATCATCTGTTGGTTGTTTTAGATGTCTTTCGAGAGGTTTGTAGGTTTCGTTGATGGTGCCATTCACCACACTTGTAACCTAGCTTCGGCCGCATGGGTCATTTATTCACCCTCATGACAGTTAGTAGCCTTGGGAGGTGCTTGCTTAGGTCCTGCTTCCAATAATGTGGTTGAATATAGGGCCGTCATTGAGCTTCTATGGGATTCTTTGTCACATGGTATCACCCAGCTAGAAGTCTGACTTGACTCTCAACTGGTTGTTTCCTGGCTCAACTGAGATTATCAAGTGCAAAACCCTTTTCTATTACTTCAATTCATGCAAGTTAGGTTATTGGAAAGAAATTTTGAGTTCATAATATTCAATCATATTCCAAGGAATCAAAATTCATTAACTGATGCATACGCTAATTACATCTTGGATTGGAAGTTAACACATTTTCCATAAAATTATACAGCAAACACATAAAAAACATTTGTAAATAAAATGGCAAAATATATGTGTGTGTGAATATCTGTTCATATAGATAGGTCGAGTCTCTAATCCCTACATCTAGTCATAACTGTATAATATACAAAAAATATACAAAATATGAATCAAGTCCATCAAACGCCCTAGATCTAAGTTGGACCACCCTGGTCACTTGGACCACCTTGGTCCCCTCGGTCACCCTACACTCTTACTTCTTCAGCCTCCTCAGTTTCAGCAGTTCAATAGCATCTATGTACACTAATACTGCTTTGGCTACTCACCTCAAAAGGCGTATCCAGACAGGTGGTACACCAACCACAAACTCTTGCATGATGGATGGGATGTGCTCAATCCATAACGTGGGTACTCTCTAGGTAAGCCTAGCTAGCTTCCCCTCCAGAACCCTAATCAGCCCCTAGTCTTCTCCCAAGATAGGACACACATACATGTGTGGATGCTCTTCAGGGCGGTCCAATATCTGCATTTTGACATTTTAAAAAAAGGATTAGAACTCTTATACATATGTATATATCTCTATATTATAAAATTCATAAAAATTTAAGAAAAAACTTAAAAATTAAAAATTACCTAACTCTCCCCATGCTCCTCCTAGAGGGAGGACAAGGTCTACATCACCACAGAAGTCCATTCCAGCATATGGAAACTACTCCAGTGCTGGCAACTGTTTCTCCCATCAAAAGTATAAGTCATCATCATAGACACTCTGTACTAAACCACCACCTCCTTGGCGAAGGAAGATATCTCCCCATCTACTCAACCTAGGCTGATGAGGAGATCAAATTGGCAAGGGTACTGCAGGGCTCAATCCTGGCACTCTCTCAAAGAAGAAGGCTACTAGTATGCTAGAATATCCAAAATTATTTCTCCTTTCTCTCTTGCAGTGAGAGAGTTGTTTTCTTATAATCGAGATCACTCCCGAGCACCAATCAATAAAGGCCCCTTGCATACAATCCACTGCTAGTATCATCTGGTTTCGTGTTGCAAGGTGAAGAGAAGATGATCTCGCAGCCCTCACTATGGTACTTGTCAATACCTATAGAGGAAGGTCACGTATGTGTACAATGGGGATGCAACTCCCCCTATTTTGTGTGCCTGGTGCGCAGTATACATCAATATAGTTTTGGACACTTGGAGGATCACTGCCTCTACCGGTGCCCTCTAAGTTTACCAGAGCTCCCCATCGTGATAGACCTGCAATGAAATATATATCCTCCAAAGTAATCTCCAAGGACTCACCTTGAAGGTCAAACACGCCCAAATCATGATCCCAATAGTTTATTAGGAACTCTAAGAGGCAGACATTGGCCTGCATAGGTGGTGTACAAAAAAACTTTAACAACCCACTTGAACATAAAACATTCATGGTGGGGGAATATTGGAGTGCTTCTTGATCCATATCTTCATGTTTGTGCTCCCTCCACTCAAGCACCATCTTCAAACCTAGTCAATAAGCATTTGCAAACTTTTAGTTTCATGTAAATTTTCAAAAATTTGACCCTATATGCTTCTTGTTCACTTCACGCAACGTACGCGACTATCTATTAAGGCATGTCACATACTATACACGACTGTCCTTCAGGGAAACCAGTGTACAGAATGCGTATATGCGAGTTTCAATATAGTGAACCAGTGTACACAATGTTGCTTGGTTGAGGGATCTTAAAAACATAAAATTAGGGCCTAATTTTGAAAATTCCTAGGATAAAATTGAAGAGGTTAGGGTGTAGTATTACCTGAGCCTTACGGATTTGGAATTGGTCCACTGGATTGTCAACACCAAGCAATTGAAGGTAGAGGTGAAAACTTGTCTTTTATGGGTGAAAATCCAAATGGTGAGTTTTATTTATGTTTTTGAACTATTTATAGAAATTTTATTTCTCAAGTGGGTTTTTTCCCTATAGTTCACAATTTCTAAAACTAATACCATATCTCTTTGCCTTGTAACAGGTTTATCATCATTCTAAGGTGTTTTTTGCTCATATAGGATGGTTTTTTGTCACTTCACATGCATTTTGCATCGATACCTACTCCATTTTAAACCTAGCAATTAACATTTTAACGACTGACTATGGTATTTTTAACCATTAGCTCCTTGTCTTTACCATTGTTCTTCCATGGATAGGGCTTTCCTCTCATGAGTATCCTCATCTAGAACCTATGTTGTCTTTCAATACTCATGCTGCAGCTATCTTAGGTATAGGGGAATCTTTATTAACTATTTTTCACGCCAAATTGAGCCTCATTTTGGTCTATTTTTACAAGTTATCCCTTTATAGGAATCCCCACCCTTATGGAGTTTCTTTTGGCCCAGGTCTGACTCCTAAAAAATAGACTTGACTGCCAAGTTAACTTGTCTGTTCAAGCTCATAAATATTATGTGAATGGGCATCCACATTAGTGGTAGGTTATCTCTTTCTTGGACCATGTAGAATAATACGAGAAAGGATCACTCTCTTTTCTATAGAATTGAGAAGAGTATTCTCAGGCATAGGTTTATCACTTTTCTGGACCTGAGTTTTCTCTTTTTCGTGCTCTGGACCTAAACATGAAAAATATTTTGAGTGTACTTTATGTCTTTGTCATGCTCGTTAAAAACTAAAGAACAAAGCATCGAGTTTATTGTTGTAATACCCATTTATTGTACTCAAATGGATCTTTCTGAGTGATCTTGCTTTCCTTCACACTCGTAAAACTCAAGCTATATGCTTCTCTTGAAGGAGCATTGGGTAGGTGGTAATTTATCCTTTTTTGAACCTCCTTGACTAAGTACAAAAAAGGTTCACCTTTTCTTCTACAGAAGTTAAGAGAGTTCTTTTGTGGTATGTTTTTTACTTTTCCGACCTCAAGAGACTAAATTGGACGAAAAAGGACCCCCCTGGAGTCTTCTTTGGAGTTTTCAGACTCTCTAAATGTGAAAACACCAACTAAGCATGTACTAGTTCAGGCTCATAAAATCCATGAATCAGTGACACTATCAAGCATTACTCCCTCTTCTCTTCAAGCTTGTTAAAAAATGAAGAGAGATCTGAGTTGACTTTCTTGGAGCTGTTAAAATTTAACAAGGAAGGAAAGGAAGAATTTTTCTTTTGGTTCTCAGTTAGTGGCATCATGTCATCCTTGAACAAAGCACTTTCTGTTTTTTCCAATACTCATGTCTCAGTGTTCACTTTCAGTTCAGCTATTACTTTGAGTTTCTACTCCTCCTCTTCTCAGTTCTACCTAGGGAATCTGATCATGTATCCTACATGGAAGATACGTTTAGTTTTTATATCTATAAAGTTAAAAATCTACCTTGGGTCATCTCTGTGTTGTGCTCATTGTTCAAGGACTTCACCCAATATCTGATCTATATCCTGATCCCATCATTGTCGTATCTATTATCACTTGTGTCTCCCTTCCTTTACCTAGTTCATAGTCACTATTGTGATCAGTTGGAGGATCTATTTCCTTCCTTATCACAATATGGTTCCACTTTAGCACTTCCTGATGATGAAGACCTAGAGTTTTGACAATTGTACCTCAGGATTCACTTTCATTATTGGTGAATTCCTTTGCTTTAGTTATGGATTATCATCTATTGATCGACAATCTATTGAATCTGCTCCATGTTCGACTTCAATAACATCTATTCACATGGCTTGGATTGTATTGGTTCTTAAGACCTTAGTTTCCTATCTATGGACTAAGTTGCAGAAGACTATGTTGTACCTATTTCCACAACTTCCAGATCTTTGAAGACTCATCATTATTGTATATTGTGGCTTCGGTCTACCTTTGTAATATACGTGGTCTTGTACCCGTACTATATGATGTACTCAAATATTGTAAAGGAGCTAGTGTTCCAGTATATTGAACATAGCATCCTCAGATATGACTTTGTATATGACATTATTATGTATTTGTTTCAGGTACTACCTCTGCTCCATTGGACTTCTGAGTTCTCCAAATATAATGATTAAAATGTATTTCAGCCATCATTTCCCTCTGACCTCACACATTAGGGGGCATCTGTTATCAACCCAAATGGCACTTCTCCGTTCGAGTGCCGACACTTCATATGTTGTTACACAAAAGGACACTTTTGGATTGAAGGTTGCCTAAACACTATAGATGGGCATGACAGGAGATGCATTCACCCTCCAACCAGCTTGCCATGTTATCTTTCTATGTGTGATTTCCATACATGACTATTTCCATTGAAACTCACGTACATACACGACTATGTTCGTTGACAACTCGAGTACTGTACGCGACTATTATCATTGCAACCCACGTACAGATCTGTATGTGAGTTTCCCTTAAATCAACTCATGTGTCATATGTGGGTTTCCAATATTAATAGTTGCGTACACATCCATTCAAAATTAAAAATAATAAAATGCAATGAATGGAGATTAGTTGATCCTTAAACATTAACCATCACAACTATCTCGACCTCCTCAGCCTTCGAAACTGCTCTATTTTCTAAAGTATAAATAGAGGCCTTGGGGAGGGAATTAATCAATCAATCTTGGAGAGAAAAGTTATGCTGGTGGTATATCTTTAGAAGTCTTTGGAGCAATAGAACTCAGATTCCTTTGGTTGCAGAGGAGACCTTGTTTCAGGTGTTGGGTTGTACACTTATCTCATTCACTAATTGTTAATAAAGAGATTTCTTCTTCCAACTTTGTGTTGAGTCTCTTTCATGTATCATGGTTGACAAATATATTTGATTAAGAACTTTATATATTTTTTATATAACCTGTCACATATACATGTATAATTTTGTACTTGGAGAATTTTCTCTTTGCAGGTGAAGGAGGTGCATCCCTGAAAGCTTTGGAGAGAAGCAGAGTGGGAGAAGACAAAGCTTGGATCAACCGTCGGTAATCAGGTGAGTCCAACATATCATCCTATTTCCTTTCTATTATTTAAAATATGATTTTATGCAAGTTTTAGAAGTACATTGGTAACTCCAGACCCTAGGTTACAAGGGTGTTTATTCATGGACAACACCAACAACTAGAGACACCTTGCAACTTGTTCCAGATTTCTTGTGGTAGATCCAGATTTATTTTATTTTTTGAACTTGCTGATAAGTTATTTCCTTAAAACTTGTAAATATTGGTTAATTGTGTTCTTCTATAGATATTCACACATCTATAATGTAAAAAGCAAAGAGGAGATCTAGCTAAGGGCTAAGATCGTATTGGCAGGGAATGTATACACTCTGCTTCTCTTTATGTAGGATGGATGCTTTGAAATGATTATAATCATGAGCCTATTTTGCTTTTATACATGAATTGTATCTAGTTATTATTTTATCTTGTGTTTGGTCTTGATAATCCATTACAAGATTCTTATAATGATGTGCAATTACCTTTAAATGTCCTGTTGCAGAACCAGATTCATTCTTTATAAATTCATGCTCGTAGTCTTTCCTATTACTGTATTTTACAGTGATACATTTCCTGTTGTTTGATCTTTAAACCCAACTTGATATTTGTACCTTTATAAATCCATCACTCTATCAACTTAGTTACCCATTAAAACAATTTTAAAGATTCACTAGCCATGCTCCTTATGCAGTCAAGGTGCATCTTTTAGTGATAACATCAGGATTTATTTCTTAACAAGATTTTAAAAATATGAGCTGAATCATTATGTACATGTGTAATGATAGAAAATAAACCAATATTTTCCAATTAATCCAATACTTATCTATATATAATCTCTCAACAAAATCCGATCAACCCCGCTTTAGAGCCCAACACCTCCTTGGGTTCTTAATGACAACTCTAGCTTAAGGGCCCAACACCTCCTCCAAGTGGTTACCAATGCTTAGGTGCTTACTTTCCAGACATCATAATTCCTATGGGTTATTCTCTTCATAGAGGCCCCACTCTCGTGACAATGCCCTTACGGCATGAATGTGTGCGGAAAGAAGTCTAACCGGATGTCTTGCACCCTAGGCGTCCCCAATGATGCATACTGGTGCCTAGTTCGCAAAGGGGTGAGGCTATGTACACTCGTACATCCTTCTAGAGGAGTCATATTTCTCAAATGCATCCTCCCAAGAGATATGTACTCCAGGAGCGGACCACCATCATCTCTCCTGTGTTACATACAAGCATGCAGTTTATATGAGATGTCATTATAAAAATAATTGTAATTATAGGTTTTTAAACCTATTCTAAGCACATATATATGTATCTAAGTACATCCTTTCAAGGAGAAATGTACAAATAGTACATGTTCTCATCATCTCACCTATGTTACATGTGGAAATTGAACCCAGTGTTAGAACAATTACACTCACATCAATTGCAAATTGCACATGCAAAATTACTCACAAAAGAGACTGAATATGGAGCTAAACACTAAACTGTATTGAATAAGTGTACAATAGCCAACCCTGTGAAGTCAGAGGCTGCCACAATAAATAATTACATGAGGGATTTGAATGCATGAAGATGCCATTTGAATCTAGTCAAAAGCAAGCTTACTAAATCTAAGCAAATCCCCCATAGGTGCATAAAGCAGTTTCCAAAACTATTTAGGAGCTCACGAATTGGAAAAATCAATTAGGAAAGATAATAGTGGGTGGAAGGACAACTCATACATTCTTTTCATAGGAGAAAAGAGTGTAGGATGCGGAGGACAAAAAACAAGTTAACTTCACCTAGTCAAACTTTCCCAATTGCCTTAAAACACTGAAAAAGCAAGCAATAAAACAGAAAAAAGTAGACATGCGCTAGGGAGGCCAGGAATAAAGTAGATTTGATTCTAGGAGGTTTCCCAAGCACTCCATGACTCAAAATTAGCAAGTTTGACCACTAGGGATGTGTAGATGACAACTTGCATAAGGTGGAATATGGAAACTAGGCAAATAAGACAAAAATGGATTAATTAATGTCTAAGGTAGCTAACTATGGGTTGATTATTCTAACATCCCCCCTTAAGACTGACTTATGAGTAATATATCAAAAAATTATAGGGCCTAGAAATAAGGCTTAGTCACCCTTTACATACTGCATGTCCATATAATCAAGGAAAGAGGCAAAAACCCAGTGGGAAAATCCTCCCTTAAACATGGACTGTAAAACAAAATTTTGAAATCTTGTCATCACTCATGATTCACAGCATGATCAGAAATCCCCAGTAGTGATTTCAGATTGCTGAATGTATTCTCACAAAATGCTTTGGTGAAGATATCAACTACTTGTTCTGAATATGAATAGAAGAGTAGGTGAATGGTGCCATCATGCACAAGCTGTCTGATGTAGTGCATATGGATCTCAATGTGTTTGGTTCTCTGCTTCTGAACTGGATCATTGCAGATTCAAATAGTACTCTAATTATCACAGTAGATAGTAGTTGAGTATTCTGATTCGAAGCCACACTCTCCAAGTAACCCCTGCAATGATAAAAATTGAGTTGCTGCATTTACAACTCCTCTGTACTCTGCTTCTGTAGATGAGAGTGCAATGGCACTCTGTTTCTTGCTTGACCAGCTGATTGGCCCTTCTACAATCATGAATACATATCTGATGTTCACTTTCGATCTGTGCTGTCACCTTCCCAATCACTATTAGTAAACCCAATCAAATCAAGTTCAGATTTAGCTTTATAGAAGATCCCATGTGTCCTTGTTCCCTGAACAAAGTTAAGTATCCTTTTGGTTGCTTTCCAATGGATCTGATGAGGCTGATCCATGTATCTAGAAGCCACACTTACTATGTAAGAAATATCAGGTCTAGTATGTGTAAGATACAACAAACATCCAATCAATTTCCTATACAGTGTATTATTTACCATAGGTGAAGAATCAACTTCTTCAAGCTTCACTCCTGAAAGGAAAGGAGTCTTGCTTGGCTTGCAATCCTTCATTATGAATTTGTTCAGCAAATCCAAGGCATACTTGGACTGGTGCACCTTGATTCCAGCTTTGTTTTGAGCTATTTCAAGCCCCAAGAATTGGCTCAATAGCCCCAAATCTGTCATGGAGAAGGCTTGGTTCATTGCACCCTTCAAGGAAGCAATTTCATCCTTTGAGCTTCCTGTAATGAGGAGGTCATCAACATATAAAAAAATGATCATTAATGAACCATAAATCAACTTCAAATAGGCATTTGGATCTGATTTGCATCAAACAAAATTCAGTGATAGTAGAAAGCTATCAATCTTCGCATACCAAGCCCTGGGGGCTTTCTTAAGCCCATACAATGACTTCTTTAGGCTGCACACAAGAGATGGGTTAGTAGAAAATCCTTGAGGCTGCTGCATGTTAATCTCTTTAGTGAGATCTCCATTCAGGAAGGCACACTTTACATCCATGTGATGTACCTCCCATTGCTTTGAAGCTGCAATGGCTAAGGCTATCCTGATGGAGTCCATCTTTTCCACTGGTGCAAAGGCATCATTGTAGTCTATGAAATGAACCTATGAGTAGCCCTTGGCTACCAATCTATCCTTCTACTTCATAGGTGAATGATCAGAAGCAAATTTGGTCTTGTACACCCACTTACACTGAACTAGCTTCCTCCTTGGGGGAAGACCAACCAGCTCCCAAGTGTTTCTCTTCTGGAGTGAGCTAAACTCTGCCTTCATGGATGCTTGCCATGTTGGATCTTTTGACACATATTCATATGTTTTAGGATCTGATTCCACCATCAGATAGCATTTCTCAGCAAACATAGGATCTTTCATGCATAGAGCACTCTCAAATTGAGATCTAGTCCTCCTAGGGTCATTAGGATTTCCAGCTAGCTCTCCATCTGCATGAATGGTCTTGGCTGCCCATTTTGGCCTTGTAGGGATGTTAGGATCTGAAATAAAATCATCACTATCAAACATATCAGAATCAGCATGTTCAACTATCTCTTCACTTACATTCAAAGGTTCTGGTGGTGAAGAGGCTTCTCCAACTTCCACTGCTGCTAGGGGTTCTTCTTGAAACTGAACACACCTTTCAATGAAGGCCTTGTTTGTGCTCAAATTGATAAAATTGTACCCTTTTGAATCTTTAGAGTACCCAACAAATAGACACTCTTGGCTTTGGGGCTGCACATCCTTTCTCTTTTCTGTTGGAATTCTAGCCCAAGCCCTTGAGCCAAAAATCCTAAAATGGGTCACATGTGGCTTGTGCCCACTCCATGCTTCGAAAGGAGTCATACCATAAAGCTGTTTATGAGGCACCCTATTCTAGATATAGGCTGCACAGTTTAGAGCTTTGTCCCAGTACTTTGGTGGCAAAGTCTTATCCTCCATCATGCATGTTGCCATCTCTTTCAGTGATCTATTCTTCCTCTCAACAACACCATTCTGTTGTGGTGTGTAAGGGATAGAATGCTGCATCTGAATACCTACATCTGAACAATATTGAATAAAATTAGACTTGACATACTCACCACCATTGTCAGATCTGAGGACCTTGAGTTTCCTCCTAGACTGGTTTTCAACCAAAGCCTTAAAGACTTTGAAGAGGCCAAAAACTTCAAACTTGTGTTTCAGGAAGTAAAACCAACAATACCTGGAAAAGTCATCTATGAAATTCAATGCATATTTGGACTGATTCATGGACATATGAGGGAATGGGCCAGCAACATCACTATGGATCAACTCAAGAGGTGCAGAGGTTCTCTCATGACTAGCTCTCTCAAATTTGTGCTCTGGGTGTTTTCCTAGGATGCAACCTTGGAAGACTCCTTTGGAAAATTTTATCTTGGGTAACCCTATGACCATTTCTTTTTCACTAAGATAAGAAATATACTTGTAATTTAGGTGGCCAAATCGTTCATGCCAAATCTTGCTTGCCTCATTAGCATGAATTAGAAGAGCAAAGGGGTTTGGGTAGGGTAGGAAGTGTGAGAACATGTATACCTTTGAAGTATGATTTGCAACTCCTTTTGCAATGAATTTACCACTTGAGATATCTGTGATCTCAACTTCATTAGGGGAGAATATGAGCTTCTTTGGAGACCCTGTGTGGGTCATCTGATACACTGATAAGAGGTTAGAGGCAAGACCTAGAACATACAACACATTGCTGAACTTACCATGATCAAGATCAATCCTCCCTTTGCCCAAAATTTCAGTGAGAGAGTCATATCCCAGTACTATTGGTGGACCTTTCAACATGTCAAGTGAGGTGAATGCCTCCTTGGTCAAAACCATATGTCTTGAAGCTCTAGAATCAATGATGAAACTAGGTGATCTTGATGTGCCAGCAACCAATTCCTGAACTCTCTCTCTTTCTTCTGAACATGATCCTCCTTCTCTCTTCTTTGAGCTGTCTAGAAGAGAGATGCCATTCTTCTCCAGGAGTTGGGTCAGTATGTCTATTTTCTTCTTCATGCAGGAGCTCTCAGAATGATTTCCCTTATTGCAGTATGCGCACTTGCTCATTTCTCCTTTGTTCTTCTTCTTCTGGTAGTTCTTCTTGGAACCTTGAGGCTCCTCCAGAGACTTGTTCTTGTCTCTCTTTTGCTCATGTGGCTTTTTAGCTTTCTTTTTTCTTTTTGAATCCACCCTTGAATCTCCAGCAACCAGAGCTTGGTCTTTGGATGGTTTGATGGTGCCCATCATCACCAGTTTATCTTGTTCTTGTGTGAGAGATTCCATGAAATCTGCAAGGCTAGGCATATTCCAGGTTCGAGCTATCAACTTTATGGAATAGAAGGTTGAAAAAAACACTGAATAGTTAGGGCCAAGCTTTGAGAGTATGGCCAAGACTAGCTGATCATCCTTCTTTTCGATCCCACATTGTTTTAGCTGCAAAGAAAGTGCTTTGAACTTGGAGAAATAGAGTTCCGGGGATTCAAAGCTATTTGGACTCAAGGAGATCAGTTCATTTTTTATTTGATGTCCCCTCATCTCATCTATATTTCCAAAAAGATCAAAAAGATTCTCCCATACTTCATTCGGTGATGTCAATCCATCAAGATGGAAAAGGAGGTCTCTGGATATACTCAGACACAAGAGACCATAGGCCTCATCCCTCATGTTCTGCCATTTTATCTTCTCTGCAGCTGCATTGGGCTCTACTTATATTTCCATAGTCACTCGATGGAGTCCTTTTTCTCTCAACAGTATCTCCATCTCTGCTTCCCATTCAAAGAAGTTAAATGGATTCAAGATGATCTTCTAAGATTGATCCATAACTCGAAAATTGTCCCGGCAGGTAGTAGAATGCTCCCAGTCAATGATGTCGAACCTGCAAAAAAAATTGGAAGGAGAGAAATAAATCTACAAAGGCTCTAATACCATGTGTAAATTGAACTCAGTGTTAGAACAATTACACTCACATCAATTGCCAATTGCACATGCAAAATTACTCACAAAAGAGACTGAATATGGAGCTGAACACTAAACTGTATTGAATAAGTGTACAATAGCCAACCCTATGAATTCATAGGCTGACACAATAAATAATTACATGAGGGATTCGAATGCATGAATATTCCATTTGAATCTAGTCAAAAGCAGGCTTACTAAATCTAAGCAAATTCCCCATAGGTGCATAAAGCAGTTTCCAAAACTATCTAGGAGCTCACGAATTGGAAAAATCAATTAGGAAAGCTAATAGTGGATGGAAGGAAAACTCATACATGCTTTTCATAGGAGAAAAGAGTGGAGGATGTGGAGGACAAAAAACAAGTTAACTTCATTTAGTCAAACTTTCCCAATTGCCTTAAAACACTAAAAAAGAAGGCAATAAAGCATAAAAAAGTAGACATGCACTAGGGAGGCCAGGAATAAAGTAGATTTGATTCCAGGAGGTTTTCCAAGCACTCCATGACTCAAAATTAGCAAGTTTGACCACTATGGATGTGTAGATGACAACTTGCATAAGATGGAATATGGAAACTAGGCAAATAAGACAAAAATGGATTAATTAATGTCTAAGGTAGCTAACTATGGGTTGATTATTCTAACATTACATACAAGCATGTAGTTTATATGAGATGCCATCGTAAATATTTAATCATAGACCTTCAAACATATTTCATGCCTGGATAAATTTCAAATTATCAAATGATCAATAACATTGATATTCAAATCAAATTTTGAATTCACAATTCTGCTACCCACAGAAAAATCAGATTTTACAACCATGAGATCATCCTCACATTGTTTTGCTTTTGTAAGTGGGGGGTACCCATCCCTGACTTACACATGCTACCGAAAACCTGGAAATTCACATATAACATGTCATATTGACACCATTTTAGATAAGACAAATAGTTAATAATATTTAATTAACAATCATCAGCAAAATTTAAAATCTGAAGTTCAAAATCTATTCTGTTCAAAAGTTAGATTTCAGTCATGAGATCCTTCTCATAGTACATGGAAGTTTCCTAGCTTGGTTTCAATGGGTAACACCAAATTGCTCTGCGCAGGTCATTCTACCTGCAGTCTTCAGGAAGGGCCATTTCCTCATGGAACCACAAGTTCACACACAAGATTCCTCAACCCATACATAGACTCAATTTTGATTGCAAAATATTATTCAATGAACCTCCTGTAGTATCCTATAAGTCCCACAAAAGATTTTACATCTATTAATTTTCTTGGAGCAGGCCAACTTCTCATGGTCTCAATCATTTCAAGTTCTACAGATATCCCTTTATCTGAGATAATGTGACCCAAATAATGAATTCCATCTTTGTAGAATTTATAATTTCTTAGCCTTGCATACAACTGATGTTTCCTGAGCAATTTCAAGCTTAGCCTCAATTGTTCCACACGTTTTTCCTCATCCTTTGAAGCAATAGGAATGTCATCAAGGAAAACAAGAACATACTTTCCCAATTACCTACTGAAAACATTATTCCCGAGGCATATAAACATAGTTGTTGCATTTTTGAAACCAAATGGTACCACTACGAACTCATAAGATCCATACCTTGCTCTGAAGGTTGTCCTATGAACATATTCATCTTTGATATTTACCTGATGGTAATCAGATCCTAAGTCAATCTTGGAAAATACCTTTGCTCCTCTCATTTGATCAAATAGTTCATCAATTCTAGGAAAATGATACTTGTCCTTCACAATGACCTTGCTTAACTGTCTATAATCAATACACAACCAGAGTGTATCATATTTCTCCTTCTCAACCCAAACTAGTGCTCCCCACGGGGACAAACTTGGCCTGAGATGCTTCTTTTCCCCCAACTCTTGTAGCTGCATTTTCAGCTCTAGGATCTTTGGTATGCTCATCCTACAGGGTGGTTGGGACATTGGTACTGCTCCAAGAACAAGCTCAAAGGTCAGATTAAGGAATCCCTGGAATTTCATCAGGAAAAACATTCCTAAATTCCCATAGCATATGAAATCCCTCCAACCTAGGTGTATCATATTCTGCTGCCTCCAAAACATGAATTGGATACCCTTTGCAACCTTTCCCATAGAGATTCTTCAGCTTCATTACTGAAGACTTCCCTCTAGATATCACTCCTGGAAATCCTTTCACAACCGTTAGGTTGCCTTGGTCATCCAAGCACTCAAAAGTCTCGTTGTGCTCTATGTGCTTCCAACCAATCCATTCCAATGAGGACATCATATGATCCAAGTTGAAAAACATTCAGATATACACATGTGCCTAACCCATCCATGACCAATGGACATTTAATTACCACTTCACTAACCTTCTTCTTCATTCCATTGGCTAGTTATACTAACCATGATCTTCTATACTTTGACTTCTTCAAGTTGCACATCTCAACAAGTCCAGGAGTGATATAGCTATGAGTCGATCCAAGGTCAATCAAAGCAGAACAATTTTTTCAATGATCTCACCCTCAAATTCCACCATAGTTTAGTTAGGACTTGCATAGTGGTCTTCTAACACTGCACAAATTTTAGGAATGATCCTTGCTTCCTAAGCCATAGTTTTAGCTTCTTGGGTGCTAGGGACTTGACCATCATTCTTATTCTCAAGTGGATAATTCCTGCGTAGATGGGGTCCTTCACATCCCCAACATTTGAGTGGTTCCTTTAGCTGGTCCCTCATCACTCTAGTCGACTCAATCATAACTTGTGATAGCTTCCTTTGTTGCTTTAGGAGGTGAGAAGGTTTAAAACTTTTCTTCCTTGGTTTAAGCTTCTCATTCTTCTCATGGGAGTTTCTCCTACTCCCTTCTATCTCTGTTAACAAAGTCCCAGAGTTTATATGCTTTTGTAGATCTACCAAACTCTGTAGCATGGAAGTAGTCAACTGGTTTTTCACTACCAAAGCCTTGACCAACCTTTTATTTTCTTCTTTTCAATCTTGCAACTATTCCCTCAGCCTTCTTATAGTAGCTACAACATCTGGGGAATTCTCTTGTTCCCACTTCCCAACATCTTCAGTTCCATGACCTTGGACATTGTAAGTTGGCCTTACATGCCCTTTCTCATGTGGACAATTCTGTCACAAATGGGGTCCTCCATATCCCTAGCATTGGAGTGGTTTTTTTCCCTCTTGTACGTCTCTTGGATTTTCCCCCATAGCATCTTTCTCATGTCCATCGGGATCCTTTGTGTCATCCATGTTGTCAATATTCTTGGTGCTGATCTTCTTTGACCCTCTTGGTAGGACCAAGATCAAATTTTCAATCTACACTATGATTCTGCAAAATGTGTTAACAATAGCATTTTTTAGACAATGTCATAAATCAAAAGAAATTACTTACCAATTTCTTATTGCGGGCATGATCAGTCAAGATCATAGTAGAATTCATATCATGATAATGGTGCATTTCATTGGGTCAATTAAGTTTCGCAATTATGCTAAATAACACTCTTTCTTACTGTAGTTTTCTTTCTGCAACCAATTGCCTCTGCACACTTATGCCAATGCTGCAACTAGCAGCTCTGTCAGATCACAACATGGGTGTTTTCCATTTTTATCTATTCAACTTGGCCCATTTAGGCCCTAGTGTTGCAACCAACAGCTTTGATACCATACTATCACGTCCCCTTCCTCCTTAGAGGAGAAACACGACCATAGTTCCACACATTTGATGAAATAACGCGGCCATTTCTACTACCTAACCGATACATGAGCATCCAGCTCGAAGTTCAATCTATTCAAGTCTGTGTAAATTCTCTAACTTCCCAACAACAAATAAATTGATCCTATCAGTGATCCATTAGACGATCTATGAAAAAAAATATCAGAGGAGATCGAATGGAGGAGAAAGATTGCGGCGAAAATCGATGGTCACAAGGTGTTCCACATCTGGAAACAGATCAATGGCTGAGAATCAACCCACAAAAATGAAGGAAAAGCTTGAGTTTGTCGAATCAGGGGAAATATGGAAATTGCAGTCCTGCATACCTCATCCTACATTCTGCATTCCGCATCTGACATCCTACATGTGGAATAGACCGTTGTGGAAATAATTAGTTGCGGAAATAGAGACTGTGAAGCCGCATCCCACATCCCACATTCCTGCATCCCGCATGCAGCAAGGAGAGTTGTGGAGGGAAATATGAGGGGAATGGAATTTACCGAAGGGCGTTTTCGCATCCCGTATCCCACAAGTTGTGGAAATAAGAGTTGAGGAAGGAAAATTTAACCTATTAACAGAAGTGTTGGACAGATTGGGAAACTTAGGCCATCAATAATTCAGGTAATCTAAGCTGTCATAAAACATAAACCATAAAAATTCATTGAACATAAAAACATTTACAGATGCCTAAAGCAATCTACAACGGAAGAAATACACATTCATTCAATGCATTCATGTTGTTCATAAATCATAAAACAAGAAACATTCATCCTATTCAAGCATTCCACATGTTCATGAATAATTTACAAATAAAATACATTGCAGGGGTTAAATGCACAAGAATACTTATATTAAGAACAAGCTTTCCCATGACTAGCTATGTCACTGCAATGTTCCACCCAACCATAAGCCAGTGTTCTCCTTAATCTCTCAGTATCACTACCACCCCCGAGCTGGGCATGATTTCCACAAGGAACTAGGGGACACAGACTCCCACACAACAAGGATATAAACCCACATTCAAGCCAATGATAACATCCAAACAAAGTCAACCCAATAACATATGGGTTCTTGGACTTACTCAGCCAAACCAACATAAGGGTGCACTACACAACAAAAGATGAGTTCTGGGTATGGATAAAACGTCCTCCTGGGAACCCACAATCAAATATGGAAAATGGGGAAAAGAACCCAAGTAACCCAAATCATTCAGAAAATTTTGGATGGCCTTCTAAAGGAAAAAAACCTCTATTCACACCCAAATTGTTTAGACCAAACGAATAATTCCTACACAAAAATTACAAGTTCCGGGATTGAAGAAAAACATCATGGAAGCCAAAACAACAATGGCAATCGGGGAACAATAGTCCAATGACCAAAATTGACTTCACAGAATGTTCAATCTGCTGGGCATTACCAAAATCAACTTTACAGAATGTTCAATCTGTTGGGCTTAGCAACCACTCTGAAATCATGGTCTCCTCTTCAATCTGCTGGGAATTTCCAAGACGATTCTCTAGCCATGGTGTTATAGCTAATTTCACCACTCTAGGTGAATCACACTTTGTATGGCCTTCCCCTGTCCCAGTGCAGACTCCTTAGACCCCATGGACCATTTTTTGTCCTTTGATGTTTCCTTGATCATCCCTAAAAACATATGAAAAATTATACACGCGACTTTTAAACCTATAAGCACGTATATACGCGGGTTTGACCACTAAAACCGTGTACATCAAGATGTGTGCATAATCCAAATCCTTTTGGAGTTTTCCTTGACATGGATCTGAATCATTTGAATCCTGGCCTTCCCTATGCGTTGAGATCACTTGGATTTGACCTTTCATTACCCCTTTGAAAAGCTATATAAGGAACACCTTGGTACATAGAAGGCATAAGAGAGAATTGAGAGCAAAGAAACTATAGTCCATTATTGCCGGAACTTATGCTTGAGTATGCATCCCTTTGTCCCTTGGAGCATTAGTGTGTTCTTGTCAAGCTTGCCTTTTGCTTGTGAGCTTGCTATCGAGAGATGGAGGATTGAGGTGGTGGAGGCCCAAGTGGGGGATTCAGTTTCTCTGGTTCGCAGACGTGTCGTCAGAGGTTGTATCTTGTAATCTCCGATTTATATTAATAGAAATATATTTTCCTGTCCAATAATGTGTGTTTGAATGAATATTTTATCCATGGGATTATTTCAAATGCTTGTACATTATTGATTATATATGCTAGAATAGATCTAACACCATGACATATAGAATGCTTGTATTTTTTACTTGTTGTTGAGGAAGTAATCTATCAATTCAAGCTGAATATTGGAAAGCTCAATGGGGATCTACTTCAACTATCTAGAATAAGGTACGAGGTCTGATCCTTTAGTGTTAGACATTTAATTTCTATTGCATATTGGAAAGGATTGATTTCTGGAGTCAAGTTTTTTGTTGTGGTACCCCAAGACATAGGAATTTCTCTCCGTAACAGAATTGGAGACTCCACTGGGGATTTCCTAGTAGTTGTCCTTTGGGGGTTGTTTTATCGGCATTCAGTGAATTTTAATTGCTCTTTCTCTCTTGTTTCTGTGTCGAGTCTGGGGGCATGTATGCCTAGTAGGGTCTGATTGGTGTGAATTTTGTCTCAATCTATCTATTTTCCTTGAGGTTATGCACCTTTCTTCCTGTACGCGAGTTTTTAACTCACAGTCACGTATGCACACGGATTTCTCTGCGATTTCCGCGTATACACACAGGTTTAATGCGAACATTCGTGTATGCCCTTACTTTTTCCTTTTTGTGGAAGATAATTGGTTACTGGGTGAATTCTGATATTTGTTGAGTCTCCTTTGGCACTGCCTGAGTCTGTTTAGACCTCTGTTTCTGACCAGAAACATTTTTTTAGGCTGATTTTATTTTTTAAGAAGGTTCTTGTCATGGAATTTTCGATTTTTTGATTGAGATTAGTGCATTAGAGTTATTTTACCTTAGTGCTTTGCTTGAGTTCTATTTGTGTGTCCTTGCAAAGTCTAGGGGTCGTAGAATCATTCTTTTTCTTTTTGCATCTCTTTTATTTCAAAAAATCCAAAAACATTTGCTTATCATCATGCATTGCATTTTGCATCTTTGCATTGTACTTGCACTATATTTGCTTTGGAGTACTAGTTAGGACTTCATATAGGAAAAAATTTCATTCATCATTTGAAGTGAATTGTGCATTTCACATAGTAGCATACCCTGTTTTCATGGACACAATGCATTTGAATTGATTGTTAGGTGTGCATTTTACTTCATGTTGCGTCATAAGACCATTAGTTGCACAGTCATATCCCTTTTTTGAGTAGTAAAGCCAATTAAAATCAACGCTAAATTAAAATGAATTACACTCTTTTATTTTCTAGGGTGCACCAACAAGCTTAGGTTTTAGGATCTTGGAATAGTTCATTGTAAGTCAATTCTCCAGTATCACTAAACAACAACATGTATGTGTCTGTCCAGGTGAGTGTGTGAAATCCTTGGTATAACCAGTGTTTCTCAGGATCCTCCTCTCAAAAGGGAGTTAAGCACGAGGCAATGTGAGCGGTTATTGATTGGGATGACCCCTAGTCATAACTAAGTAGCACTAGAGATATTTCCAGGATTGTATTCGTATCTGGGGGCTCTTTCGAGAGTTTCAGGCTTTGCTACCTTTCCCATACAGTCAATCTCGCCTGTGACTATCCGCCTGAGTATTGATTATATTGAGGTGACCTTAGTGGCCCTACCTAAGATATCGAGGGGGTACTTTACAGGGCTTATTCTGCAGGTGTCCTGGCCAGGTTGGGGTCGAACAGCACAGTCGCTTTACGCGTTGAATCTGAGGGCCACAATAATTGGTTATGTACCTCTGCTTGTTGTGTATGGGAGTCTCAAGCCTCTCCTAGGTGAGACATACCTGCTTCATTCAGGAGCTCATTTATCCAGCCCTTGTTTGCCTCCATTTGGCTTTAGATTTTATTAGTGATTTCTCTGTGCATGATAGTTGGCCTAGGGTTTACGTAAATAGAGAGTCTTTTCTAATTTTTGAGTCATTGTGGATTCAGGTGCGGCTCCTCGTCATTCTCGTCATTTAGCAGGACTTCCACCTTCTACTTCTCCTCCTCCTTTGGGAGAGAGACCTAGACAGTCCAGGCAGACTATTTCACACATTGATTCACACACCATGGGAGACCATTTAGAGGATATTCCTGAACCACTTCCTCCCATTCGTGTAGACGATGGGGATTTTACTCCTACTTACGATCCTTCACCCAACTTGGTTGAGTTAGGTCCTATGATTTTTGAGATAGGAACCATGCACGATAGACCTACTCACTCTAGGGTTGCTTCCCCATTGACACGTTACCGATATGGAATGCCGAAGGATGCCGAGACTCATTTTGAACCTGCCAGCACTAGCTACGGTAGTTATGCTATGTTTGGTTTCCCTACACATGATTTGGCATTTCATGTCGAATCCAACTTTGAGCCTAACACTATGCCTAGGGGCACTCTCATTCCTTACCATGCGGAGAGGTTTGGGCACTAGTCACATTGCACCTTCCATCCCAATGGTGGAAGTTACATCGTATATCCCTCCTAGATCTAGGGTTAGTGATCCGATTAGGATACCAGATCCGAGATGAGTGATGATAGGCGGTAACACGTACATTATTACTCAAATTCCTTCATCCTTCATCCCTAGTTCTTCAAATGTACATCCTCCACCTTATTCACGTGGTCCTTTGAGCCAGCATATGGCTACAAGTCAGGTCCGTACTGTGGTTACTAGACCGATTGTGTCTCAGGTTTACATACCACCCGTTGCTCTGGGAGGACATGTTCATACTTCTAGAGGTCATGTTACTACTTCCAGGGTGTATATCCCTACTTCCAGTATGTATATCCCTACTTCCAGAGCATATCTTCCCACCTACGGAATGTCTCATGGGGCATCGCATGCGATGACCTATGGACCCTATTATGGGATGCAGTATGGATAGGGTTCTTCACCTTATGGAGGTGGGTATCAACAATCTGCTTACTCTCCTAATTACGGCTTTGTAGCTCCTACTAGTCAAGGTCCACCGCACTATGGTGCTTCCATGCCACCCTATACAGGTCATACGGGAGGAGGAAACTATGGCCAAGGACATGGTGGTAATCAACCCTATATGAATCAGGGAGCAGTCCATCAACCTCACCATCCTAGGTTCCCTTTCCTCATGACGCTTAATCTTCTTGACTTATCGAGATTGACGAACGATTCTGTGGCTCATGACCCGGCTTGGAGGACTGTCCCTACCAAAATTCCTTCGGACATACCTAAGTTCGAGGGAAAACTGGTAGAGGATCCAAGCGAACATGTTACTATGTTTCACCTATGGTGCTCTTCGAATTCCTTACATCAGGACTCAGTCCGTTTGAGACTATTTCAATGCACCCTTACAGGGCCTGCCATGAAGTGGTATATAGAGTTACCTAGGGGAGCTTTCGCTTTGTTCAATTACCTTTCGATGACTTTTCTTAATCACTTCCAGCTACCAGTGCGTTATGATGTTTGTACTGAACTCTTGTCGACATTTTGGCAAGATAAAGCCACACATATTTTTGATCATATTCAAGAGTGGCATAGATAGAAGAGGTTAATTAAATCTTTTATACTGCCGGAGTTCCTCCTCGAGTGGTTCCTCAAGTCGTTATTGCCATATATAGCGAAGGATGTTTCCACATTCGGAGTGTAGAATGAGGAACAAGATATTTTTAGGGCACAAGAACTGGACTTGATTTATGCTCAGTCCGGTTTGTTGTATGAGATTATTCCCAATGCTCCTCATTCCAGTTTCGATCCCAAAGTCAAACCTGGACCACATGTCGATGGCATTGTGGGTTGTGCAAGTGCAAAACCTGTGGATTCGGTTGCAAAACAAGTTAGTCAATTGTCAATCAACCAATCTGCTTTGGGAAAAGCTATGGCTTCGTCTCAACCCACCCAAATGACGAGTGTACTCTCTGTGCAATCGTTGGACCAGAAGGGTAACCAGCAGCTCGGATGGAATAGAAAAAAGGGTAAAAATAATCAAAAGGGTGGGAATAAGAATGAGAATGCTAACAATAACAACAAGAATGGTCGAAATGCTAGGGGGGACAAGCAATCCAAATGTAAGGTTAAGTTCCCTTGCAAGTTGTGTAAGGACGATCACCTCACTTACTTGTGCCCTCATATTAAGGAATCTTCGAGATTCTTAGCACAGGGCCCAGCTGTGCTAACTAACCCTTTACCACATAATCAAAATATGAGCTTGAAGTCCCATGACTAGTCTAGTGATGATGATCCACCAGAGGGTAGTGGTAGTGGCTGCATTAACATGGTCCGTGCTATGAAAGTTGTGACCTGTGCGAAAGATTATGGTTCATCACAACCCAGCCCAGGCAAAGAGACTGATCCACCAGGGTCCCCTTTGCACATTGAGAAACCTACGGATAAACCTGAGGCTACACATCACATTCCTAAGGGAGTCCTTAAGCATTCAGGTCATAATCCAAATGCTCGAGCTTCCCAGAATTATTCAGTTGTCGAGGATTAGGGCCACACTCCTTGTGCAATGTATGCATTGGAAGTGCTTCAGAGTTGTCCTTCGCAAAGTAAGGCATTGCTTTCTTCCCTTGGTGTGAATGATGATGATTCTTCCTCTATGATCAAATTTGAAATCGTAGGACTTCAGCCTCGCTTGCACTACTATGTGTCTCTTCTGGTTCACATAGAATGTCTTAATATGACCGTCAAGTGCACTGTGATTGATGAGGGCGCTGCTGCTTCTATGATGTCTTTGTCCTGTTGGAAGGGTCTTGGTTCTCCTGAGCTGTCTAAATCAGTGACTATGTTAACTACGTTCGATGGGAGATATTTTAGGCTGCACGACATCCTTCCTTCCCTTAAATTCCATTTGGGGGGGAAGACCATTGCGATAGAGGTCGAGGTGGTTGATACGCCCCTTGACTACAATCTCTTGCTGGGTAGGAACTGGATGTACAATCTGCAAGCCATTTCTTCTTCCTTGTTACACATTGTATGCTTTCCACATAATGGGAAGATCATAATGATTGATCAAATAAAATTCAAGAATCCATCTGTTACCTTATCTTCGGGAGCCTCGATCCCAATCATTGAGCACTCTCAGCCGACAACTGGGAGTGTGGTTGTAGGCATGTATCCATCCCTCATGGGAAGATTTAGTTGTCCTACACTGATCCTCATTATAGGATCTAGTTTCGATGAGGCTTCGACATCTACGACATCAGTGTCTTTTCGCATGACTCATATGGAAGATCCTTGGATTCTTCCTACACCGAGTACTTTGAGTGAGCCCGTCGAGATGAATGTGCCATTACCTGTAGCTATGATAGCTTATCAAGCTAATCTCAAGAGTGTTGCACAGCCTAGTCCTTCCTCTTCACGGACAGAGGAGGAGGGCCCTTATGTGCTGCCGGCATGGGCAGTACAGTATTCTCATGCACACGACTACCTTGATAGGATTTTCCCTTCAGATGAAGCGATTATTGAGGCTATGTCGGGAGTTGAGCCACCATGGGAGGAACTTTATCATAGATCATACTTTCTTCCAGAGCTTGACCATTTGGAGCGTGAGGATTTTAGCACGGTTCTTATTCAGAGAGTTGGTAGTCCTGTGGTTCCATTAAGCTCTCCTGGTCCGATGGATGATGGAAACATGGCAAACATATCTTCAATGATTCCTATCAACATCTCTCACGATCCTAGCACGATAGAGAATGTCTATATTGGGGTGGAATGTTCCCATGCTGAGATTCTGGAATACACCGAGCTATTTAAGGAATTCCATGATATTTTTTCTTGGTCTTACGACAAAATGCCAAGTATTGACCCTCATATTGTTTATCATGAGATTAACACTTACCCCAATGCTAAGCTCGTTCGACAACATTTACGTGCGGTGAATCCTAGGAAAGAACCTGCGATTAAGGCAGAGATAGAGAAGCTATTGAAAGCCAGTTTCATCTATCCCATTCCCTTGATAGAGTGGGTTTCAAACCCCATTCTGGTGGATAAGAAGCAGGGAGCAATCTGCATATGCACTGATTTCCACGATTTGAATCATGCCTGTCCTAAGGACAACTTCCGCACACCATTTATAGATCAGATTTTGGATGAGTGTGCAGGTAGTGAGGTGTTCTCCTTTATGGACGGATTTTCCAGGTATAATCAGATACAGATTAAACCTGAGGACCAACATAAGACTACATTTATTTTTCCTTGGGGAATGTTTGCATATCGGAAAATGCCTTTCGGCCTTAAAAACGCTGGAGCTACATTTCAGTGGGTGATGACCTTGATTTTCCATGATCTCAAGTCAATTATCGAGGTATTTTTTGATGACCTCACTGCTCATTCTCACATGAGAATGCGTCATCCCTATCACTTGAGATTGGTATTCGAAAGATGCCAGCACTATTCGGTTAGATTAAATCCTCACAAGTGTATCTTTTGTGTGAAATCAGGGTGTTTGTTAGGATTCATCATTTCTAAAGAGGGTATAAGAGTTGACCCTTTGAAGGTGTAGGCAATACTTTAGTTGTCTCCCCCGAAGAATATTAGTCATCTTCAGTGTTTGCAAGGCATGGAAAACTTCTTATGAAGATTTGTTGTCAACTTTTCCAATTTGACTAGAGGCTTCATGCGTCTCTTGAAGAAGGACACCCCCTTTTATTTGGATGAGCAAGCCCAGGAGTCCTTTGATGCACTCAAGCAAGCCCTAGCATCGGCCCCGGTGATTAGTCCTCTGGATTATAGCCGTGACTTTCTATTATATGTGGTCGCATCCTTAGAGACGATTGATATGTTTTTGGTTCAAGAGGATGAGGAGCTCCAAGAGCATGTCATATATTATTTGATCCGAAACCTTATTGACGTAGAGATTCGTTATTCTCATGTCGAGAAGCTTGCTTTAGCTACCATACATGTGGTTCAGCGGTTGAGACATTATATTCTCCTTCGCTAGACCTTGGTTGTGGCCCATGTCAATCCGTTTCAATTTGTCCTCACCTGAAGGATGATTGGGGGAAAGTATAATAAATGGATTGTCATTCTGCAAGAATTCGATCTCGAATTTGTTTCGGAAAAATCGAAGAAGTCTTTAATTTTTGCAGAGCTTATATCAGATTTTTCGAGCGAGGCCAAGGAGTTGGTTTTTGAAGATACGTTTGTCGATGAACACATCTTCTTAATCTCAACGTTAGACCCATGGTATGGGGATATCATAATATATTTACAAACACTGAAGACCCCTACTCACCTCTCGCTATATGAACAACGACGATTACGTCACGTCTCTAAGAACTACCTCATAGTGGACAATACTTTGTACTGCGTGGGGTAGATTCCATTTTACAACGTTGTTTAACTCATGAAGAGGCTGAGGTAGTGCTGAATGATTGCCATGAAGGGGCATGTGGTGGTCATTTATCTGGGCTTTCTACGGCTCAAAATATTTTAAGAGCGGGTTATTTCTGGCCATAGATCTTTAAGGATTGTGCTGATGCGGTCAAGAGGTGCCACCCTTGATAAGTTTTTCACATAATATGCACTCGAAACCTGCCCCATTACATCCCATTATCACCGCCGATCCCTTCACTAAGTGGGGGCTCGATTTTATGGATTGCAACCCAGCATCGGCTGGGGGGCACCATCACATTATAGTGGCTGTTGATTATTTCAAGAAATGGGCTGAGGCTATGCCTACAGTAAAATCCGATGGTGAGATAGCCACTCATTTTGTGTTCAACCAAATTATTACTCGGTTCGGGATTCTGAAAGAGCTTGTCACTGACCATGGCTCACACTTTCAGAACCGTATGATGGAAGAGTTAGCATCCAAGTTAGGGTATAAGCAAGAGCATTCATCTTATTACTACCCCCAAGCAAATGGACAGGTTGAGGAAGTGAATAAATCACTCAAATCCATTCTCCAACAAACCATCGCACAAAGCAAGAATAATTAGCACATTATGTTATATCCTGCTTTGTGGGCATATCGAACCGTTGTTAAGACTGCCACTGGTTTTTCTCCATATCAGCTTGTACATGGAGTGGAGTCAATATTACTGGTTGAATGCAAAATTCCTTCATTGAAACTAGCTGTGTAACTCTTACCGCACACTTCCCCATTGGAGGAGCGTTTGGTTCACCTTGAGCAACTTGATGAGCAGCGTCGGGATGCCTTAGTGGCTCTAGAAGTCAATAAACATCGCGTTAAGGTCTAGTACGATAAGTCTGTCCATCCAAGGGTGTTTAGTGAAGGAGACTTGGTCCTTTTGTGGGATCAACCAAAAGAACCCTTGGGGACAGGGAAATTTAATCCTATGTGGTGTGGTCCTTACGTGGTCAAGCGTGTGTTAGAGAAGGGTGTGTATGAGTTAGTGGATTACGAAGGAACAACCTTGGTGGAGCCTAGAAATGGGCTCTATCTAAAAAAATACTATGCATGATCTTTAGCCAAGGCTGCTTCTTGTATATTATTGTATAGCTTTGAATAGTTATGTCTTTTTCTTATCATGATCGGGTTTGTGATTAGTTTCCATTTATTTTGGCAAATGTCAATGGAATCCTCCACCTACATAGGATTCACAGATGGTGCAAGCCGTCACACTCAACACTCAACCTCTACTGCTTGGATGATTTATACTCCTATGGGTCAGGTACTATCTTCAGGAGGTGTATGTCTATGGCCATCTTCCAACAATGTTGCTGAATACACTGTCGTTATTGAGCTTCTACAGGATGCCATTTTACATGGCATTCTATCTCTTGAGGTACGGCTTGATTCGGAGTTAGTAGTGTCATAGCTCAATGGTTTGTACCATGTTAGAGATCCAACGTTATTGAGAAGGTTCTTGCGTGTGAGATTGTTAGAATGACAATTTGACAATATAACATATATACACATTCCAAGAAATAATAATCAAGTTGCTGACTCATATGCTAACTACATGTTAGATTGGCATTTGTTTCATTCACAATAAATTAATCACAAACATAATTTTTACACATAAATAAATAAATCGATCACCATAAAAAAATTTATATATACATCAAAAATGTGATAATACATAGTGTCATGATACAAAATTGGGGCTTTTAAGCCACCATCATATAATACACGGTCGTACAAAATGTATACACTCCCATGTGTCTAATCCTGTGGAGGAGGAGGAGGGTTGTGATCATGGAAGGTCACTACGGCTCTAGCTAGCCATCAGAATAAATGCACCCATGTGCGTGGTACACCCACCACCTGTCGCTGCATGGCCTCAGGTAAGTCCTCGACTTGCGCCATGGGAAATCTATGTGTCAATCTCATGAAGTTGGTATGAATGCTCTAGATTGTTCGCTCTACATCCACACCCATGATATCATCTCCTCTTCCCCTCTGTCTATGACAAGGGAATCCCTCTAGCCTCTATGGTCCCACATTTGCACACAAATGGTAGATGTCACTATGTATCATCACCCAAAAATATGTCTTTTTGATTTCATATAATCAAGAAAATAAAAAAAAAATTAAATAACTCCAAAATTTAAAAAGAGAGGGTCGATATTCGGTACCTATATCACCATATGCCGATCCTGGTGGTAACGGCCTGTCCGGGTGCCCCCGAAAACCTATCCCTGCATAGGGGTAACCATCGATGGCAACTATTTGTCATCACCACCATGGAAAGAAGTTAGCTAGATATGGGTTGGCCACCCTACCACCCCCTAGTCTACGCATAGCATCTGCCCAATGCTGTTGGGCCGGATCTCAAACCCCGTGAAGAGGAACGTCCACTCTGGGGCTCAATCCTGGAACACGCTCGAAGAAAAATGTGTCAAAATACTGCTGAACCCGAAGTTCCACACCCTGCCTACCTTATACTCACTGAGCTGGTGTTTCATGTTGCTCAGTAGTGTAGTACGCCAGTCATAGATCGTGGGTCTCATGCACTCCATGGCATAGAACATCAGAGGCCGAGAGGCCTGGTGGAGTGATGCCAAGCCTACCATCATGCCTAGCATTAATAATATGGCCTTTAGGCCCAACACCTGTATAGCATTGGTAGGGACTTGAATCCCCACCTTCTCAGTGTCTGGATAACAATACACTGCAATGTACTCGTTGATAGTCAGGCCACCTCCTATCCCACCATGAGAATGAAGGTTCACCACTTCCCCTCATCTAGAAAGCCCAGTGATAAAGTATATGTCCTCCACCTCTATGATGAGGGAGAGTCCCATCTATATGGAAGGACTCCGAATATGGATCCCAATAATCTACCAGCATCTGTAATAGTCTTGGTTTGGCCCTTAAACCACCAAGACACCAAAACTTGTAGAGTCTGCATGCACATAGAGCTTGTTGAGCCATTAAGTCGGCCCTTATTGCTTCTTCTACTTCACCATGCTCACACTCTCTCCACTCTAGGACCATCCTGCAAAAGAAATTGCAAATTTTTCCATTAGTTTATTGAAAAAACCATATGCACGGCCTCATACGCGACTATTTTCAAAACATCCATGTATGTAACTGGGTTTGAGGCCATTTTTCGCGTATATCCAACCCTATATGCAGAAAAAAACTCTATTTCGACGTGGGACATAACGCTCATTTTGGGTTGGCCTAAAAACCTTATTTGACCATGAAAATTCATAAAAATTGTATCAAAATGCAAGAGGAGAGCATGAGTAAATACCTAGAAGAAACGGTAGTGAATTCTGCCAGCTGGATCTCCTGGAATTCACTGTTGAATATCAGAGCTCAAATGGGTAAAAGTTTCAAATGATTTATAATATTTTGAATTGTTTACTATTTATAGAAAATTTTCAAATATTTGAAAATTTTTACCCACTTTCCTATAGTTTCGACATTTTCTAACCATTTTGGACCGTTTTTGAAAAAATTCATGATGCAGAAGACCTTTTTCAGTGCTATTTCATCCATTGGATTGACCCATTCATGCCGATCTTAGGTATCATGTCTAAACTGGCATATAGGTTAGGTTTCATCATCATTTGCATTTTGCATAACCTTATGACCATCTCATCATGACGTTAGGTATGAACCCACTCTATTATGTCACGAAACCATCTTGCTGCTTTAGAAGTGATATGATATGAGTGGTATAGCTTTACCTTACATGGGTACCCTAGTTAGTGCCCTATTTGCATTTAGTGTCCATGCTGATGTTTTCTCCTTTAGGGTGTGGGAGTCCGTTGTATAGTACTGCCATGACATTTCGCAAGAGCCTCATACTCCTCTTGATCTTTTGCTGGACTATTTCCCTTAGGACTCCCTCATGTCAAGTTGTGAATGCATTATCATGAGCTTTTCCTGCCTTATTGAGATTTATGCTGGCTCCCCTGACATTGCGTTTCAGCCATATAGCCCAAGATTGTCTCATGTCTAGCCATGCAGAGCCATTTCTTATATCCTTCGCAGCTTGATTTCATTTTTACCGGGAGGGGATTTTCCCCTGAGTGTCGATATCCTGCACATGTATCCTTGCATTGAGCATAGGTATGTTCCACTGCTTGGAACTAGTTTGTTTGCTCTTATGATACTCATCTCCTCCTAGTATGTAACTATAAAACTATTTTATTCTTTTTTCAAGCTTTTTAAATAACTAAAAATGTCCAAAAAAAATTAAAAAACCAAAAAGCTGGACAAGGAAAGATGTTATCTGTGGTAGCTGTCGAGTCGCATCGCCTTCGAACAAAGCACTGTATATCACATCCATTGGTTGGGTTATAGTTTGACTTTAGGAGTTGTACTCATTTATCTGAGTTTATCTCCACCAACTGGTTAAGCTTCCAGTCCCTATGGAGCCTCTGTTGATGCCTCCTGTGTCGCAGAGATGTCCCAGTTTGTATATCGAGTCTATGCTACCTTCATTCAATCACCATACACCGTTATTCTCTTGTTCAAAGGAAGTTGAAGCCTGAGTCGACCATTCCTCAGTTATCTTGACTTTGCATGTGGGCCATTCCTGGTACAATTACTAGTTCATGTACCTTATGATCAAGTCCTTCCACATTATACAGCTTTGCTAAGTACCTCGTGTTGGATGATGGGGGATGCCTTAATGCCCTCCTTCTAGCAGATTTCATCCCATCGACTTCAGATCATTTATTCTGCGATTGGAATCTAGAGTCCTTTTGAGTGCCTTGAGACTTGTAGTCATCAATGGCAGGTTCTCTCACCATTGACAATTTTTGGGAATACATCAATGTCCCCTAATCGATGGATCCTCTCACGTGTTCGACCTCAATACATTTATTCACACTTGTTAGTTTTCACTCTAGTACCTTGATTCCCATTTTCATTATTGGTGGGTGATCTCGCATCTGTTAACAGTATACATTAATGACTGGTAATCAGACGATGGACTACTATGTTCGGCCTCGACACCTCTATTCGCATAGTAGGACATGTACTCGTAGAGGTTTGTGTAGAAGACTTTCCAGATTGGTGGCGTCTCTTATATGCTGCCTCCTTGATCATGCCAGTGTTCATGAGATTTCAGCTCTCATGACTTGATTCCAGTATATGTCAGATATTTCCAGCCACTATGGAGATCTCGATATTTTATATCTTCAGCCATTATGGAGATCATGGCCCTTTGTATATATTCATCATGGAGATTCTGATTTATGTATATTGTACGTGGCTATGACCACATATGTGATATCATGTATCATGCCTATTCATGGCCATTGTACTCTTATGTATCCGGGACTGCTATATGTACTAGCAGTAATATGCAGAGTTGTATTATTGTACTATGTTGATTGGGTGGCTGGTCTTCCATTTGGGATCCTTCATCACTCCACTTCTGGGATGGACTTATAATGTATTTCATCCATTGTATGACACCTCTGACCTCACACATTCGGGGGCATCTATTATAGCTGATTTCACCACTCTAGGTGAATCACACTTTGTATGGACTTTCCCTGTCCTGCTACAGACTCCTTAGACCCCATGGACCATTTTTTGTTCTTTGATGTTTCCTTGATCATCCCTAAAAACATATGAAAAATTATACACACAACTTTTAAACCTATAAGCGCGTATATACATGGGTTTGACCACTAAAACCGCGTACATCGGGATGTGTGCATAATCCAAATCCTTTTGGAGTTTCCTTGACATGGATCTGACTCATTTGACTCCTAGCCTTCCCTATGCCTTGAGATCTCTTGGATTCGACCTTTCATTACCCCTTTGAAAAGCTATATAAGGAACCCCTTGGTACATTGAACGCATAAGAGAGAATTGAGAGCAAAGAAACTATAGTCCATTGTTGGCGGAACTTATGCTTGAGTCTTCATCCCTTTGTCCCTTGGAGCACTAGTGTGTTCTTCCCAAGATTGCCTTTTTCTTGTGAGCTTGCTATCGAGAGATGGAGGATTGAGGTGGTGGAGGCCCAAGCGAGGGATTCAGTTTCTCCAGTTTGCAGACGTGCCATCAGAGGTTGTATCTTGTAATCTCTTATTTATATTAATAGAAATTTCTTTTCCTATCCAATAATGCGTGTTTGAATGAATATTTTATCCATGTGATTATGTCAAATGCTTGTACATTATTGATTATATATGCTATAATAGATCTAACACCATGATATACAGAATACTTGTATTGTTTACTTTTTGTTGAGGAAGTAATCTATCATTTCAAGCTGAAGATTGGAAAGCTCAACGGGGATCTACTTCAACCATCCCGAATAAGGTACGAGGTCTGATCCTTTAGTGTTAGACATTTAATTTCTATTGCATATTGGAAAGGATTGATTTCTGGAGTCAAGCTGTCTGTTGTGGTACCCCAAGCCATAGGAATTTCGCTCCATAACACATGGGAGAATGAAAACAAATGCAAATATGTGCAAGGGAAAAATAGGGGGATGAAGGACTAAGGATAAGAACAATCAACTTCATGAGTGCTCCACGTGAATGAAGGATGGATGATCAAAACACCCCGTAGCTCCCTAAAACATGAGGGAAGATGAAATGTACATGCATGAGGTAATGTGCATAAGTTTTTGGGTGTTTTATTTTGACACATGGATTTTCCTCATAGGCTCAAGTTCTGAATAATTCTCCCTCCCTAGTCTTTGTGAAATCATGCCCCCATCTCTTTAACGTTGCAGTACATATCTAGTTGTGGTGTTCTATTAGTTGCATATAATTACATGATATTCACAAATATATATACTGTGCTTGACTTAGCACCATAAAACGTAGGCATCAACCTTGATCACCTATACATGAAACATCAATCAATGGTAGTGTCTTGGCCTTGAGATCCTTGCCATGATTCCATACAATATTTACATTATGTACAATCAAAATACCACGGGGTCAAAACCAGGGTGTTACATAAATGTGCACACATAGCAAACAATGCTAAGTGCAATTTTTTCTAAATGAGAAAATGGGGTATGCCACTACATGAGATGCATATTTTTCCTTCGAATTATAATGCAATAATTCCTAAATTAAATTCTAACTATAACTTCAGTAAGCAAACCTAATGCAAGTACCATGCAAGTACAACAATGAAAAAATGCATAAATATGCCAAAAATAAAATACTTTCTGTATTTTCTAAATAAATGAGATATAAAAGAAGAAAAGGCATTCTACAACTCTCAGACCTTGCAACCACTCACCAACAGTAGCCAAATAAGGCACTAAGATAAAATAAATCTAATGCACTAATCCCAAAACAAAAAGGAAAAAGATGACAAGAACAACATCTAATCAATAATAAATCAAAAAGGGTCTCTGGTAAAAAACAGAGGCAGTATACAAGCACCAACAACATCCAGGAATACTCAGGAGCATTCAAAACTCACCCAACAACTCCCAATCATCCAAATAAAACTCAAAACAAAGGCATATGTGACTCTTCGTAGAAAACCTGCACATATATGCATAAATTTAGGAGAAACGCACGTGGATATGCGACCGTGAAACAAAAACTCACGTACATGAAGAAAGAAGGGGAAAAATGCTAATCCAAGATAAAAAAAACACTTCAACCAGACACCAAAGGGTAAACCTGATTCTATAACCAACATAGAAACTTAGATAAAAAAGAGAAATTCAAGCACATTCTGTAGCCAGTCCCTAAAGAAAAAACAAGGAACCTCCCCAGCAGAGTCACCAATTCACTTACGGAGAGAAACTTACTATGGATTGGGGTGTACCACAATAGAATGAATGACACCAGAAATCAATCCTTCCCAATATGCATAAGCAATAAATAAATCGAACACTAAGTGATATGAATCGTACCTTATTCTGGACGGTTGATGTAGATCCCCGTTGAGATTTTCCAACACTCTTGCATTCACAGTTCGCTCTCAACAACAACAAATAAGACAAGCATGCTACAAAATCAAGTGTTAGGCCTACTCTAGCATTTATAATCAATCATGTCTAATCAAATAAATACATCCATGGATAAAATATTCATATTTATGCACATGTATTAGACATGAAATGTATATTTCTATTAATAAAACAGAGATACAATAGTGAGAACCTCTATCGACACTTCTTCGAACCCGAGAAACAGAGTCCTCTACCTAGGTGTCCACCAATTCAATCCTCCATCTCACAATGGACAGCTTATAAAAAAAAAGCAAGCTTAGGAAGAGCATCACTGTGTGCTCCAAAGGGACAAAGGGATGTAGACTCAAGAATAAACAAGTGAGGCAACAATGGACTATAGTTTCCTTTCTCTCTAATTTCTCCTCCTTCAATGTATACAAGAGGCTCAATATATAGCACTCCAAATAGGAAATAGAGGGTCGAGTCCGAGCGTTCTCAAGGAATATGGAAGGAAAAGAGTCAATTTTTTCAAGACTCTATGAGGAAAACTCCAAGAAGATTTGCCTTTATGGGATTTTCCATATGTACACGGATTTTAGCTCAAAAGTTGCGTATACACACGAGTCTAGCTTTAAATGTCGTGTATACGCATAAACATGTGTTTTTTGGAAACTTTCTTGGAACATCAAAGTATAATATGGGAAAATGGGGTCTAAAGAGTCTATAGAGGGACATGGAAGTCCATAAAGATGTGATCTACCAAGTGTGATAAAATCAACTATAACACATTTAGTAGAATTTGCTTACAATAATCATTTTCAAGTGTCATCTGGAATGAGTCCTTTTGAAATTATGTATGGACACAAATGTAATACTCCGATTTCTTGGAGTAGTCCAGTTGATAGGTTAATGTTAGGACCTGAATTGTTAAAGGATATGGAACTAACGGTGAAAGGGGTACAAAAAAATTTCAAAGCTACCAAGAAAGGAAAAAGAGTTATGCTGACTTGAAAAGAACTCCTTGAGAGTTCGAGGTAAGAAAGAATTTTTATATAAATGTAAAAACCAAGAAAAGCTCCCTAAGACTAGGAAAGTATTCAAAATTGGCACTGTAACAACTCCAAAAATCAATAAATAATTTTTTTTTAATAATTTGAATATGACAACTCTAATTATGAAACATATAGCACTATACCGATATACAAGTTTACTTGTTTCAAAAGTTAGTGTGTGATTTCAGTTTGTTTTAAATTACAATTTATGTTCTTATCTTGTATGGTTTCATCATGTTTTTAATATTTAAAAACCTCTGCTTACTAACCTTATTTCGTTTCTAAGGTTACAGAATAAAGGTATTACTTAGCTTCTATAAGATAATGCATGTTTAACCCTGTATTATTGTAGGTGTTTCCAACAAAAAATATTAGTTTTCCCCTCCTTGTGATACTAAAAAAACTAAAGAGCCAAGGTAAAAATACAAAGGTGACACTAACATGACCTAAAGGTAAACATATTTCAAAGATGATTTGCACCACAATTGTGAGAACATTATTTTATACTAAGCTTTAACCTAGTTCAAAAATTACTTATACCATGGGTTATCATACAAACGAAAATTGTTCTAAACTATAGAAATATATATGGGTGTCAAAAAAATTTAAGCATATGGAGGTAGGTGAAAATTGTATGGGCACACACATGAAATCTTGTGGTGCTTTCTAGATGGACTAAAAAGTTAAACCCTAAGCAAAAATTCCAAGGGTTTTGGTAATTATGTATTGTTGAACTGTCACCACATCTCTAGTCTTCGAGTCCAGCATTATGTCGTCTTTGGTGTTCTTAGTCATGACAGTGGTTACAGAAAACTTTACAAAGTTCATGGTTTTGACCTACTGCTGGTTCCTTCACAAAGCTATCACCACAATTTCCTTCACTGAGATTTTAAGTTGCGGTAAGTTATTATTTTGTTTCTGTTGGTATTAAATTTGATGCACAAAATATAGACTTCGAATTTTAACTTCTGTGTAATCTTGAACAAGAAAGAGGCTCAACAGTCGTTGCTTCTCTTGGAAGAGTTTGGGTTGAGGGTGGTTGGCATTGTAGGCTCTAGTAATACCTCATATCCTTGAACCCTATGGTCCTTGACGATGTGAAATAAAAACTTGAACAACATTTCTCTTTTTGGGGACTAGCTACTTTTGCATGTTACAAGGCTTTGCACATCCCCCCTTCTGTTCGATGGTATCCACTCTTTTGTTTTGGTAGAGATATGTGTTTTTTTAAGCCTATGGTTAAGACAAGGTTTATATTTTAAAAATTCCCTTTTGTTTACAAACCGTGGGAAGTTTTAATGCAGTGTTTTTGGAAATAATGAAATTGTTACTGATCCCACACAAATGTGTTTTTTGCATTGAGATGGGATGTCTATTAGGCTTCATGGTTTCCAAGGATGTTATTCATATTGAGCCATTAAAGATTGTTGTAATACTCGCTCTACTTACCCCAACCAACATAATTGAACTCCAAAGCTTGCATGGGAAGGAAAACTTTCTTCATCGTTTTGTTTGTAACTTTGTTGAGAAAATGCATGATTATATGCATCTCCTTAAGAAGGATACTCCATTTTTCTAGGATGACCAGGCTCAACAAGCTTTCAATAATCTTAAGCATGCTCTGACTCATTCACCCATTATACACCCCTGGATTACTCGAAGGATTTTGTCTTGTATGTTGTTGCCTCTACTACTACTATCGGAATGGTTTTAGCTCAAGAGGACCATAACGGCCTAGAACACATGATTTATTACGCAAGTAAGAATCTTCTCGATTCTGAAACTCGATACTCACATGTGGAGAAGTTAGCATTGGCTACAGTTATTGCTGTCCAAACATTTCGTCACTACATCCTGCTCTACACCACTACCATACTTGTAGACCAAAACCCTATGTACTACATCTTGACTTGTTAGGTGCTAGGGGGTGAATACTTCCAATGGATTGTCATCCTACAGGAGTTTGACCTTGAGTTTTCCAAAGCTACTTCAAAGAAATCATTAGTCTTTGCAGAGATGATGTGTGACCTTCCCTGTGCTTTAACGTATTCTGAGCCCAGTGATTCATTCCTGGATGAATTTCTATTCCTAATCAACACAACTAATCCATGGTATGGAGGTTTAATCATTTATCTCTAGACACATTGTTTTTAGCCTGCTATATCTCGTGATGTTCTTTGTCGCATTCGTCACCATGTGAAATACTATATTATCCTTAATGATACATTGTATAGACATGGTATAGATACCATTCTCCGACGATGCCTCACCGATGATGAGGCTGAACATGTTCTAAATGATTTCCATTCTAGAGCATGTGGAGATCATCTTTCTAGGATGGCTACAACTCAGAAAATACTTGGAGTTGGCTATTTCTGGCCTTTTATTTTTAAAGATTGTCATGAGGCTGTTAAGAAATGCCCACCCTGTCAACACTTTTATCTAAAAAAGTGCACCCACCCTACTCTGGTACACCCCGTCATTGTCATTCTCCCTTTCTCTAAATCGGGGATAGATTTCATGAATTGTAAGCCTACCTCAGCCAAGCAACATGGTTACATCATTGTAGCTATTGATTATTTCACTAAGACGGCTAAGTATATGCCTACATATGGAGAGGATGGTAAGATTTCCGCCCTCTTCCTTTTTAACCATGTAATAGCTAGGTTTGGAGTTCCTCAGTCTATTGTCACTGATCACGGATCACATTTCCAGAATCATATGATGGTAGAGTTAAGTGCTAAGCTGGTTTTTTGCCATGAAAACTCAACTCCCTATTATCTGCAAGATAATGGTCAAGTTGAGGCCATTAACAAAGTTTTAAAAACTATGCTGCATCGGATGGTTGGAGATCAAAAATCCAACTGGTAGCAAACTCTCTTCTCTGCTCTTTGGGCTTATAGAACTTCAGTGAAAACAACGACTAGTTTTACACCCTTTCAGTTAGTATATGGACTAGAAGCTATCCTACCTATTCAGTGTCAGATTCTATCTTTGAAACTTGCCGTTGAACTTCTCCCTAATACTTCTACTGAGGAAGAAATATTTTTATGCTTGACCAACCTTAAGGAAACTAGACGAGATGTTTCCTTATTCAATGAGGAACATAAGAAACACGTCAAGGCACAGTACGATAAATCTATCGAGCCTCATGTGTTTAATGAAGGAGACCTAGTCCTGACTTATGATTAGAGACATGATAATCTAGGAAAAGGGAAGGTTGAATCAATGTGGTACAGTCCTTTTATCATTTCCAATGTTTTAGAGAAAGGGGCCTATGAGCTTGTGGATTGTGATGGAGTCCCCTAGTTGGCATAGTGCCTAGAACATTCATGTATGCTACCTTGTATATATGTACATTGTTTGAATTTTTAGTGTGTTTTAGTATTTTCAATATGGTTTTGGGTTTAGTGTCTAGACTGTTTATACCATGTTTTGGTTAGTTAGATCAGATGGATTTTTATGGTTTCACTGATGGTGCTTACCGCCATATCTTGAAACTTACTTCAACTGCTTGGGTTATGTATTCCGCTGCACATCATCTAGTCAGTTTTGGAGTGGTTTGTATTGGTCCCGCTACCAACAATATCACCAAGTATGAAGCAGTCATAGGTCTTCTGACTGAGGTTGCATCCCAGTACATTTTTGATTTGGTAGTTTTCATGGAGTCAAAGTTAGTAGTTTGTTGTTTGAACTAGGTCTATACCATCAGAAATCCTATATTGCTCTGTCTCTATCGGAGGGTATGTCTATTGGAAAAGTCATTTGAGGTTATTACTTATAGGCATATCCCTAGGGCAGACAATGCAGTTGTTTATTCATTAGCAAATTATATCCTAGACTAGTATATTTCCCATTCATAACATGAAAATCAAACATGGTTCATCATAAACAGTAAAAGCACATAAAACTCATATAAATACATTTCCCATTTGAAGCATATAAACATAAGAAGTAAAAGTCTGTATATATATATAAAGTGTTTTACAAAAATAGGTCACAGGACCTCATCTGAAGCACTCTAGCTTTCATAAAGCACAATATCATACAAAATCATGAAGCTATATAAGCTTTCAGTAAATATATAGTGGTGCTCATGGTAGCATATGATGGCCTGCACTACTCTACATAGAAGACAGATAAAACAGCCTGGCACTACTGATGTGTGCGTTTGATGTCGCATCAGGATATCATCGATGGATGCATTAGGTATATCTAGAGTCAACCTCTCCAGGTTCTCCTCCAGCTCTCCCATCGGGTTGTTGCCTCATTGAACAAACTGAGCTCCTTCTCATATTTCTAGTGGGGAAGATCCCCCAAGTCGTGCCACTCCAAAATCCACATAAAAATATTTAGGTCTTATTACGATACATAAAAAATAAAAATAAACATTAAAAATTCAAAAACACAAATTTCCATCTTAGGGTTTTGTTTCTTACCCATGTCTCCCCACTGTCCACCAGGTGGAAGTGGTAGGTCAGGGTTGCCCCTGAAATTGGTACTCGCATACGCATAATCCTCAATCATGAGGATTTGATTGTTCAGTCAATGAAAAAATGGAGCCCCAAACTTCACTTTGCCTCTTCCTTCTCTCGTGTGGGCCATGATATTGACCCACCTCAACATACAAGGATCTCTCAACCTCAACTCAGTAAATACCACTTGGGGTCTTAGGTGAGGGACCCACTCAAAGAAGAAACATGATAATATGGAACCGTAGACAAACTATTTCAACTCTTCCTACTGACACTTGGTCAATTGGTTCTTTAAGACCGGTAGTAATGCCTCTACCCAGTTAAAGATAGTAGGTGCCATGGGCCATTAGAATATAACATGTGTTCCCTGTAATATTGATGAGGCCCTTGGCTCCTAGCTAGCCTCTGCATAGTAAAAATAAGAGTATGGAGAGGATCATCCCTCACTACCTTAATGGGATTTTTCTTCCCCAAAGTTCTAGTACCAGGAATGCAGTAATGATAGATCAACTCTTGGGTGGTCACATCCCCTCCATGGGATCTAGTCAGTGAAATAGGAGCACCTCTTCTTGATAATCATGTTAAGAAGTAGATATCCTCTACCTCAACAGTCAACACATGGGCTCTTACCTTGAAGTATTGCTACTTTGGGTTCCACGTATGGAGAATATACTCCAACAATCATTTATGAGACACCATGCTAGGTGTGCGGAAGAATTCTAGGAGGACACAATTCCTCAATGCGGCTATGCACCCCGCATTTCTCTCAGCCAAAGCATCATCCTCATCATGTTGTCATTATTTCCATATAGCCATTTTTTATCGCTTGGAACCTATAAAAAAACAATTAATGGGCTAATTAGAAACACAATCAATCATTAAAATCAATTAAAAATTATGCTTTTGCTTGTCCATTCATTTTTCCCCACTCATGGCTGGCACTACTTGAGCTTCATTTGCACACAGTGGTGGCACCACCTAAGTGTAGTAGAAGTTGCGCAATTCTCATGGTGCAATGCCTGTCTTATAACGGGCTGGAGCAGTGCCAGCATTTGAGATTTAGGGCTTTCCTAAGACAATCAAAACCCCCACAAAATAAAAAATGGATGCTTTAAAAATAAAGGATAAGGTTTTTTCATTTACTTGACACTGACGGTGCTCAAATCGGACGGTAGAATCTCCCGGAATCACTGGCTAAAGATCTGGCCCAAATTCGCTCCAAAATGCTCTCACCAAGTGGTAATAGTAAAATGGTTTGATTTTTACTATTCAAAATTACTTTTATATCTATTTTTAGGGTTTTTTAATTCTATGTTAATATTTTAAAAATCATTATTATTATAAAATCCATCTATATAGTTCATTAAAGTTATTTTTTCAGAGATTAATATCATTTTTGAGTCTTGCAGGGGTAGAAACGGAAATAGTAAAGTCTATGGGGAGTTTTTTTTTAATTTTTCGTACTTTCATAAAACAGAAAAAGTCCCTGAGTGTTTGTTTCGACACTTTGGTCATGCTCTCAAAACTCATTATCAAAGTTTCAAGTCCTTTTCGGATTCTTTTTAGGCTCGTAAAACTTCTCATCGTAAAAAGAGGCCTAATGGAGTCTCCTTTAAGCTCTTCTTGGACTCCCTAAATATGAAAATATTGTCAAGTACTTGTCTTCTTCATACTCGTAAAAGTGTTTGTAGAGTCATCTCTCTGACGGTAGGTTATCTCTTTTTCAATTCGGATAGACTATTCACCAAAAAGGAACATTCCAGCCAATCATGATTGGAAGAGTTCTCTCGGGTATTATTTTATACTTTTTTAGGTCATAAAGACTAAATCATATGAAAAAGAAACCTTCGGAATTTTCTTTCGTCTTCATTCAGACTCTCTAAACATGAACGAAACCGAGTTTGATTTCATTGGACTAGTTAAACTAAACATTGAGAGACCATTTTTTGGGAACGAACCCCTCCTTTCTTAGGTTCGTGAAATATATGGGAATGGACTTGTATTTCGATGAGCTAAAGTGAGTGTTTGTTACCCTCTTTGGACTTGTAAAAATGAGAAGAGGCACTCATCAATCATGATGGGGAAATTAATGGAAGGGAATCATTTTGCAAATCAAATGGCAGTTGTTTGTCACCTTTGAATATGGAACCTGTCTGCATATCATTTAGTCAATTGGGTATTTAGCTGACTTACAAGTCGATCCAATTTCATGAGTCATGTCACTCCTTTGAGTCTTTCAAAAGAATGCATTTTCCATGGTCATATTGTGTGTCCATCTGTTCCAGTCATGCTGCCAAGTCTTTTGTCGTGGCCCTGATGTTCAAAGGAAGAAAGAAGTTTACCTCTACAGTTAAAACAACCTTTGTGTCAATACCTTTGAGTCAGTCCTATGGTTACATTGTCTAAAACATTCCATTACTTTGTTCCGAGTTTCATGTCGTCGATATGGGATTCATCATGGCCCTCCTTCGATGAGACTATTTCTGTCGACGTCAACTCATCATCCAGGAAATAGTCTTAGAAACAAATATAGTACCTTGAGACCTATATGCCTTAATGACATATTATCTTGCTCTCAAAAAAATTTCACAACATTGACCTTTGATCTAAATATTCTGTTGGGTGTTTGACATCAAAGCACCTATTCACACTCAGTAGATTGTACTAGGGTTACCTTGGGAATCATTTACATCAATGGTGATCTCCCTCACACTTGTTAACGATTCACATCAATGGTCAATAATCAAGTGGTTTCCACCATGTTTGACTTCATAACATTGTAATCACATGGTTAGAATCGTACTTTGTGGAAGACTAGACGAAGAACCTGGGTATTTGTTGAAGCACTAACAGCTTTCTCCCTAGGTTACGATGGAGTATATTGTATGAAGTACCAGAATAGATCCAAATTTGTATGGTCGTGCCTATGCTCAAATTTTCGTCTATATGACATAGATCTACATTGTATATCCAATAGCTATGTCCAATTTTGAGTCCTCTATCACATGGATCTACTCTGTATTCTAGTAGCCATGGTTGTTGATTCTTGTAATGGATCTACCTTGTATTTTTCTGTAGCCATGATGAGGTTACATTTACTCATGAGTCAAAGTATTGATGTATTGCATATTCCTACTCGATGATATTCTCTGATCAAGCTGGTTCTTACCTTGAAGTGATAACTTACTCTATCAAAGCTCTTGCCTATCATATCCCTCTAGCCTCATGCTTTGGGGGGCATTATGTTACACCCAAATCCTGTCACCAGCATGTGATAAGATCCATAACACCTCTATATACCCTCAATCCCAAAATTTAAGTGAAAACAGTGCTCTAGATATCGATTCTAACATACAAAACTTCAGCACTGCTCTTCCTCTTAAGCAAAAAAGTGGTACCTTATGCAACACCACCGAAGTTATGTGGAAACTAGGAAGTGCCACCACCTTTATCCTTTGTCTTTGGCACGGTTCTCACCCATCACCGCTCTGTCATAACAGTGGTGCCCTTGGTAAAAAGTGAAAAAAATGAGGTTTCACGAAGCTTCTAGAACAAAATCCTCATTTCTAGTGTTATCCATACTCACCTGGGTCGGTTAAGTTTGAGATCACTCCTTTGAGGATCTCATGGCCACCTCACCCACTAATTTCTCAACCATTCCTATCCCTTTGATCCCTATAAATACAAGGTCATACTCCATGGTTGAGGAGAGAAGAAATACGTAAATTTATGCTGCTGAATTAACATCCTCGCCTAACCCATTAGAGAGCATAGAGGAGCAAGTTGGAGCTATTGGGGATGAGGTGCTAGTCTTGTGAAGGAGTGCATCGACACTAAGGAAAAATGGTTGTAAGCTCTTTCATTCATCTATTAATGCAAAATTGATTTCCTCCTTCTCATATATCTGTTGTGTTATAATATCACATATATATTATTGGATTCCTTAGTCACTAATGTGGATCTATGGATATTTTTCTTGTATCTTTGATGTTGTTGTATGTTTGATGTGCTTTTGTGGGTATGTAGGTCCTTCACCAGAGATTTTAATCCAAGCATCTACAGCTTCTAGGGAAATTCTTCAACCTAGATGTTACTCATTTGTTTTGGATCTGAACCATTTAGAATAGAGGAACAACTTCTGTTCATAGAAGGTGCTATATTCCTGATAATAGTCACATCCATGGAAAATATGATAGCCGAGGGGATGTTCTTGCACATGATTTGCCTCCTGGTAGATTAATCAATTCCTCAATTTCCATTTGTAGCATGTGTATAGGAGAAATCATCCCTGTGGTAGTGCTATATCACCTAAAGGCCGACATCCTTCGTGTGGTTTGGCATGTGTAGGTAGGGAAGTAGCATGGGAATCCATGAGGTGGAGCAGGCAAATCCACTCTTCACATGAAGCAAGGCAAGCACAGCAAGGGAGATCATCCCGTTTCTTACATGATGGGAGCGAAGGAGTGTGAGAACATCCATTCCATATGCTTTGTGGTATGAGGTTGACTATATAGGGTGACCCATGAGAATCTTCCCCACAGCAAATAGCAAAGTGCCACAGCTGATCAAGAGGCATGAATGAATTTCTAGTAGGTAAAGGATCACTCAGCTCAAGCCCTCACATTAGTCACCACCAAGCTACTTGACGACGGAATGTGTGGAAAGGATGAACGGCCATTGCAGAGTTCAATCTCCCATTCATATGTATATGTATTTGTTGATGTAATTGTAACTTCAGAATGTATTCACTCGTATTTCTTATGTATTGTACCTTGATGTTTATTTTGGGATGTGTCTATAATGTACTTGAGTCATGGCATGCCCTGATGTTTCGATTGGGAATTTTCTATAATGTAAAAGTCATGTCAAGTCATTGTGGGTAACCCTCCTATTGGTCAAGGGTTAAAGTCCCCACAGTTATGGGGCTCTAGGGTTATTTGACTATTCTAGTGAAGTCAACCCTAGGTGAGTCATTGTAAGTTGGGGAAATAGTCCCCACCATATAAGTCAAGTTTAACCCTCCTTGTTGAGCAGAGGGTAAATTCCCCACAAGTTGTGGGGCACTAGGGTTATTAGACACTCCTAGAGATGTCAGCTCTAGTAAGTAATTGTTAAGTGATGCTGACATGTTGGAGTGCACTTCAAGTGAATGAAATAATATAGATAGAGAGTGGACCTCTCTATTTTATACACACACACTCACTCATTGGGGTGCATGAGTGAGATAGGATAAGCTCTCTTAGTGAGAGAGAGAGAGAGACAGAAGCTGTGGAGATCATATTTATGTTTTTGGGTTTTACTGTTGCCATTGGTGCACATTTTATCTTTGAGGAAGTTGCGGGGTTTTCTCCTTTATGTTTTCCCCAAGTAAAATTATTTGTGTCTCTTGTCTCTTGTGTTTTATTACTGTGCATGTTATTCTCTCCGTTAAAGATCCTAAGATCATAATGCTAGCTTAGAATGATAAAAATCTAACATGGTATCAGAGATAAATTGAGAAGACATTGTGTAGCTACAGAATCTAGGGATCCCTACTTTTTGGGTCTCTCTTCACAATCCGTTATTAAAAGTATGCTAGGTCGACTCTCCATTGAAGGGCGCATCTTTCTGTTGAAGCAGAATTCGATTCCGAACATTTTCAGTTTTGGTGTAGGAAATTAGGGCTTCTTGCAGAAGAGGAATTTTTGAGTGAACCCAGCATAGGATTTCTCTCCTCATCAAAATCAAATTTTAGAGACCTAGATCAATATTTTTGGTTGGGTGAAAGTCCAGGAAAGTCAAACCTTAGTTTGACCCCGAGCTAGAAAAACCATAAATACTAAAACTGCTACGTTTTGGTACATTCGTATATCGATAGATTGTAAAGGTCTCAAGAGCTAAAAATTTCAGCACCCAAATATAGCATCTTTATTTACAATGTATCCAAAATTTAGCCTCCGATTGACTATATTCTGGGATATATGATCCCTCCAAGTTAGGGTTCTAGCCTCTTCCAGAATTCATCCCCAAACAGGACACCTAGGGAGAATTACTATATCTTGGGCTACTAAGGTCCAAATGATATTTCGGAAGATTTTTTAGAAAGGGAACGGAATTCAATTTCTATGGTCTAATATTCCAACTCAGAAGATGAACCAGTGACACATGGAAGTCCATACAACTTTGTTGTTCTGAACAGTCTTGTAATAGGTCACCTTAAGAAAACAATGATAAGTCCCAATTGGTGAAACCAATTGTGATGAAACCCGTGGTGTTAGATTAGGGACATGCAAGGATACCACAAAGTGATGTTTCAGACACTTAGGAGTATTAATTTTGGATATACCATAGAAACAATAACAGGCATTTCTACAGGAGAAATTGGAAAACTAGGGCTTCCTATTCCAGGAGATCCCTTCACTGTTTCAGAATAGGATTACATTGGACAAATCCATTTGAAGAGATATATATTTATATCCAATCAGATCTACAATATTCCAAGTTTTGAAAATTATGGTTTCTCTAACAAACCCTAGATCAGCCAGCTCCAGAATTAAGACGAACATCTCAAATCGGTAAGATCTAATCTTTTGCTATTTTTGTTTGAGGTTCTCATTTCAAAGTGATCTATCACATCAGCTTGATGATAATCTTGGTGAAGTTGAAATTCCAAGCATGGAAGCATATGATCTCCCTGAAGAAAATGAATTAGACACCTACACAAGTAGAGAGGTTCCAGTTCTAGAGGGAGATGAGGCTAGAAGCTTTACACAAGAAGAACTTGGTCAAGGCCAAGAAGATCACTGTTGATTCAATCATAGATCAAATTGTACCACAAGTGTCTTCCCTAAAGACACTGAAGATGTTTGATTCCTTGACCAAGCTATTTGAAGGGAAGAACATAAATCAGAAGATGGCTTTGAGAAAACAGTTGAAGAATGTGAAGATCCAGAATACAGAACAACTTGAAGCGGTAGAAGAAGAAGTGGAGAATGCAGAAGTGGTGATAGCCACCTTGAATGGCCTCCCAAGATCATAGGATTCATTCATGCGAGGAATGTGTTCCAGAAGGAATTGATTACTTTTAGCAGACTTTGGGAAGATCACACACAAGAAGAAGAAGCTCGACTCATAAGAAGAGAGGAGAAGATGGGAGCAACTGAAGATCAAGATCTTACCATACAAAGAAGATCCCTCAATCAATGAGGAATATAAAGATCTCAACTCTTGAAGAACCTCTTATCCACCTTATCATTTGGATAGGAAATGATGCTATTATGAATGAAGAAGACGAAGAAGGCTCAAGAAGGAGTCTACCCATGAAGCAAATAAAGATAAGTATTGTCATTTCTTGGGGAGCGCACCTTAACGGTCCTTAATTTTGGTAACTCCGTGGTTTTTGTGGAAGCTTGTAAGTGGAGTTGTGACTCAAAATAGTCTTAGGGGTGTCGGGGTTGAGTCAAAGCCCCTCTTTTTGTAAATGTCCATAATTTTTAGGTATAAGCCCATGATTTTGTAATAGTGCACTTGTATAAATAGGCACTCATGTAAATATGTCAAGATTATCTAATGAGATGAGGATCATATGATGCAAAGAAGTTAGATCTATTTTGGGTTTTAGGGTAAAGTCCCAGCTGTGTGTGTGGACGACATCTGCAGCTATGTGCATAGAGGGTTTTTGTAAGGAAAGGAACTACAGCTAAGTGCGCAACTTAGAGTTTGTAAGAAAGGAATTGCAGCTAAGTGCGCAGTTAGACTTGAAGGAAAGGATCTCTAGCTGAGTGCACAGATCAGAACTATTGTTTTGTAAAAATTTGAATAAAAGCGCAGTTCTGTGGACATAGCCCCTACACTGGGGGTGAACCACGTATATCTTTTGTTGTGGTGGTTATTTTGTGTTGTTTTTGTTATGTTCTTTTATGCATGGATAAGTAGACAAATGATAAAGTAAAATAACTGCTAAATAGTAACTTCGCTGTGAATTCTCAGTTAAGGGTTAAGCAAGTAACTGTTTGTTTATCTAAACTACGAATCTATCTAAGTAAAAGTCAAAGCTCTGTATTGCATGAGTATAATTGGTTAAGGCTAAAGGTACAATAATATCCCTCTTCTGCTTGCAGAAACCTGATTCTGCAGCACCCCATAGCTGTTTCGGGTGAGACTGCAACCTGTTCGCAGGTTGTTGCTAAAAGGGCCAACATTGTGGGTCTTTTTGTTGGTGTGAAGTTAATGGTATAAACTTGGGTCTGTCCTTATCCCAACAAATTGGTTCCGTTGCCAGTTGAACTCAGTATCTGCTCAAGAGGGATCTACGTCATACCTGGAGGGCTATGTTTTGGAGACCCTCAGTAAAAGAAATCGGTGACTGGATTGAAGAGACCTATTTGAAATTTGTTGAACAAGAAAATAAGGATCCTCGTCGTAGCTCAGATGACTTCTGGCAAAGGTACGTTTTTACTGATAGTTACAAAATTTTCTTTGGTAGTATCCACATAGAATTGCACCAGTGGTTATCCAGGTTGACAGAAAGAAAGACAAACTTCAAGGAAGATCAGTTTCCTAACTGGACCCTGGCAAGAATTAACATATTGAAAAGGGTGAACAATGCGATATCACAAGCTGTTGATTTCTGGACAACGCGAACCCTTGAACCATTTGCGACAGAGTTTTCCATCGACACAAGTACTTCCTTTAGCGAAGCTGAACGACAGTTTTTCAAAGGACCAAGGGGTAAGTACTTGAATTCATTTAGTTTGAAAATTAAAATGCTCTTGGATGAAAAAGGCATATTGTTAATAGAATCATATTGCTAGATTTGTTGCTACTAACATATGTTTGGAAGCGAAAGTGACTTTGACGAGCAAAGTGGTTTGCTGTGAAGCAGTAAAAGATACAAGAGAAATTTTGGATCCTATACCCTAGGTCAGAATACTGAGTATACCCCATTAAGTCCAGAAGAACCTGAATCTCAAGAAACCTCTTTTGTTAGAAACCCTCCTATAACTCCACAGCATAGATCTATTACCCCTAAGAACCCGTCGTAGTCTGAAAGTAACCCTAGCCCGAGTATTCATGTCGCAGGTTAGTCTACCCCAGTAAGTTTCCCTCCTCCTCCTCCCCTTCCCTCCCCCCCTAGATCCACTATGGCCCATATGAATGATGATATCAAGCTCCCTGTCTTCAAAGGAACTGGATCTGAGGATCCAGAACAATTTTGGTTCTTATGTGAAGTTGTTTGGACTGCTAAGAACATTATGGATCAAGATATCAGAAGAGTGCAGCTGGTCACTTCTTTTAGAGACTGGGCTTTGACCTGGTTTATGAAGTTTTCCAGTACTCAGAACCATGTCTTGGCTGATATTAAAACAACAATGATCAAAGAGTTCAAGAAGCCTAAATCAGAGTCACAGTGTATAACTGAACTGAAAGAGATTCAACAGAGATGAGGTGAATCAGTTTGGGACTTTGATCAGAGGTTCAAAGTTCTACTTGATCAATTTAGTTTCACTATTGGTCCAGCGCAGCATAAAGAATGGTTCATTGCAGCATTATTACTTCATATCAGAACCCCACTCATGTAACAGAAGGTTGCTAACCAGCAAGAATCTTTGGAAATTGCTACGAGACTGGAAACAGCTCCTGTCGAAGATAATTCTGGCATAGCCCAAATACAAGCATGGTTGGCAGAAATGGCCTTGGAACTTCACGACATAAAAAAAGGGAAAGCCATTCGAGAAGAGGTCTGGTGTACATGATGTAGGATGGAAGGTCATGATAAGGAACAGTGTCATGCGTTAAGAAATTACCTGAATACTAGTGTGCCAAACCTATTTAATCCTAATGTTCTATATTGTGAGATCTGTAGAACAACTCGCCAGCATCGACCTGAAGACTGCTACCTACTGCAGAGATATGTGCAAGTACCTAAGAATCCATATTGCAAGTGCTATAAGTTAGTTGGACACAACAAAGATGAATGTCACAGCTTTGACCTTATGAGAGAGCGAACCTATGATGCTTATAGGGTACAAAATGATGCACAAGGAAATGATGGATATGGTTACTGTGGTAATACATCAGGTCAAGGTACTTTTGGAGGTCGTGGTCATGGTGGTATGCCTGGAAGAGGTTGAGTCCAGGTTGTGTGCTATAACTATAATCAGGCAGGACACCTAGCTAGAGACTGTCAGAACCCAACTATGACATGTCGATATTTCAGAGCAGTCGATCATGTGATTGAGCAATGCCCACAGCTGATAGCCAAAATTCAAGAAAGAAATGGCGCTCCTACTCAGAATATTCAGATGATTGCTGTAGAGGAAAGGCCTGTCCCAGCCATTAACGTTATTACAAGGAGTGGAGCTACAACGCAAGTGAAAAATAAGGAGAAATATCTTGACGAGGCTTGGGTTTGTAAGACCCCAGAGAAAATTCCAACCTTCAGTGTGGGAAGAGAAAAGGAAACATTTATGGAAGCCAAAAAATACTTTGCTGATCCGAGCACATCAGTACCACCTGTGCAACAGTATCAACAGTAGTTACAGTCTCAAGAAGCTTCGATGGATAAAGTAAGTACACTGTCATCATTTTTACAGAGTTGTATGAAGCTCTTAAGAAATCAAAATTCTTTAAATGAGTTGCAGAAAGTTATTGCTTCTTGTGAACCTCAGCGAAACTCTGGTAAAGAAAAACTTGTTCATAGAGTTAGAAGAACTGGAAGAGAAATGAGGTTGCATGCTTAGATAGGAGAGTATGACATGGCTGATATCATTTTAGGCCTGGGGTCAAAAGTAAATTTCCTAACTAAGAAGACATGGGAACAAATGGGAAAACCTACACTTGAATGGTCCCCTATACAGTTGAGATTAGCCAATCAGCAGAAGATTGTGCCCCTAGGAAGATTCCCTAGTGTTCCAGTAGACATTGATGGAGTCAGTACCTTATCATATTTTGAAGTCATTGAAATAATTGATGATAGCAACCCTTATCCAGCCTTTCTAGGAATTGAATGGGAAATAGAGAATTCTGCAGTAATCAACCTTAAGAGTAGGCAGATGACTTTTGAAGGAAAAGGCTTGAGAGTCATAGTACCCTTCGACCCTTCTCAAGAAGAAAGGTACATAGAGCCAATCAGAGATGAAGATCAGGATGTTTTGGATTATATTTACAACATCGCAGCTAAAGAAGAAGACTATGTTAACCCTACTACTGAAGGTATAATGGATTGGCAGTGTGACAGTTCTTGCATGACTGATTCGGACGAAGGCTTGGAGAATTGGCAGAATGAACTTTATGAAATACATGGACATCGACATGCAAGAATTACCAAGTCTCTCAGATGGCTTGGCTCATAGACAACAGTCTTACCTACTTTTGATGGCTTGACAGAACCAGAAGAGTTTATTGTACAATTCTAAGAACAAGTACCAGATTCATAGAAAATGGAGACTCTAGATTCAGTATTTAGAGCCATAGCTACTAGATGGTGGAATGGTCATAAAAGGTATATCCCTATTTGGGGAGCTTGTCAAAATTTTCTTCGCCTGAGATTCATGGATCAACCCCAGGAGGTGTGAAGCAGATTTAATAATAAGACTAGCCCTTAGGAACATTTGGAGCAGTGCTACGAAGCATGGAAGCATGTACCTCGTGAAGAATGGGTACATAGGTTTATACACACTCTGGAACCTGTAACAAAGAACTGGTATGCAAAGGATGAGCTTCGCCACGGTACTGTAAGTTGGGATAGTCTTGTTGATAGTTTTGTGCTCTAATTTTCTATTAATGAGGTTTTCCCTGATTTGGATGCAACTATTAGGTTGATCCATACTAATGTTTTTGATGATAAAGAAATAGGAGAGTACCAACTTGATTGGAAGAAACAAGAAGCTAATGCGGTAGAATTTTATAACCTCGCAATTGATGAGGATGATGATCCGCACAACATTAACATTCCTAAGTCAGAAGGACACTGCGAAGTACATGGACCAGCAGTTGAAGCACCTGAAGTGACTCAGCCCTTGAAGACAAGGACAGTAAACATTGGATCAGAAGAAAAACCTAAAGTACGCTACCATTGGATATTATTGGGATGAAGAAATGGTGAGCAAAGTGGCCCAACTTCTCCGTGAGTATCAAGACTTATTTTCGACGAAGTTCTCAAAAATGAAGGGAATCATTGAGGCTGTAGAAGACATTCTGTCATGGATCGAAGCTCGAAGCTATGTCAAAGCTGGTGTCAGGAAGTGTCGAATGTCCTTATTATGGCGTAGCTAGAGTTACTGGTTGTGCCGAAGAAGGAAAGATGTGTCGGAGCTTAAAATCCGACCATTGCAAGAAATCAAATTTGGCGGTGCCGGTACGTTAACTGTATTAACTGCCTGTATCAATGAGATCTTGGGAAATCTACCACCATTTGGACAAGATCTCTGTCAGATTTGGTGTGTTCAATGCACAGTTATGACAGATTTTGTCGATGGATTCTATAAGAAGACACCCAGGCTTGCGAAGTTTGCATTACACATTTTCTTGAGTTTTACAATTGAGTCCATGTCAGCTGATCGTGAACTTCAGGAATTATTGAGAGAATTTGAACAGGGGGGTCTGCAGAACCTTATGAGAAGACCACCTACATCTGCACCCCGTGAAGAGACTTCCCCAGCACCGACTCAGGCAATGCAGACACGATCTCCAGGAAAAATTTTAAGCCCAAATTTATTTCTAAGCGGAACGAAGACAGACACAAGCAATCAGGGAAAACACCGGAGGATCCTAAGATGAATCCGTCAGGTTCAGCAGAGATCCCACTTGAAGGGGATGAGAACATTGCACCGCAGTGTACACCATATCTTCAGCCTATTCAACCAAGAGTTCAGCCACCTCGACGGAACGCTAAGTTCACTTTACGCACCCCTTCGCTACCACAGGGTGTGTAGTTGGTCGGAACCATGACAGGGAAAATAGACCGGCTTAAGTATGCAGACCACGATACGAATGATCGTGGGAAGTTTCCGCAGTTCGTACCGGGAACATACTTGCACTTCGTTAAATATCCGAAGACTGGAGCGACATTACTAGAAGTGAAACAGTGAGCTGCTGGTTTGGAGAAAGCTGGCTTATTGAAGATGCTAAATGTTCCCCACTTCGGTCGTAGCACACATGTGACCGTGGTAGTCAAGCAGCTATTGGAATTGGTGCATGATGGGTACCTATGGATAGGAGACAAAAGAATTCCTATTAATGGTGATCTCATTCATAGGATCACAGGCTTACCAAAGGAAGGGCCTGATCCGAGGATCGAATTTCCTTCAAAACACGAAGATACAAAGCTGGCACAAAGCATGAAGGACCGCTTTGACTTGACGAAACGGAAGCGAGGGTATCAAACCTCAACAATTCAGCACCAAAACATTCGCTTCGCAGCTGAGCTCTTAGCCTACAAATTGATGAGAAAGTGCAGACCACATGAAGTGTCTGCCCCGATTGTCAATATTGCTGCGAACTGTGCTGAAGGCTACATTTACAAATGGGCAAAGTACATTGCCAAGGAATTCCTTGAAGATGTCTGCAATGTGTAGGAGAAAGGTAGACCCTTCCACTATTCATGGCTGATAGTGCTTATTGCACTGGTTGGATGGAAAGAACCTACCAAGGTGCAGTTTGTTGAGGTGCCACTAAACATGCCTGGCGCAGCAAGGTACGCATCTATGTGGGTGTCGCAGGACAAGGATTTATAGCAGATGATGAACTATGTGTTCGCCTTTTATATGATGAGTATCTCATATGAGATCCTAAACACACCTCAGCTCAGTAAGGAGCCATTTTCTCAACACACGGGAATAGCCAACTTCAAGGCTGACATGAACAATGTCTTCATCCAGGCCCGTGCAGATGATAAACATGCATGTTGGAAGTTGCCATATGTGGTGACCCAAGAAGACATCCTCACATTAGTTCAGCAGTGGCTGACTGACTGGATAAAGGACACAGGGACAAATCCCAACATTCCAATCCCTCTAGTCACCCATGTAGGGGCTGGCCCTAGTCAGACACAGTAGAATGACCCACTCGAAGAATGCGAAGAATAAAGTGAGTCACAGTAGAGTGAAAGCGACCAGGGTGACGATGGTGGAGATGAAGAAGAAGAAGAATATTCGGTCAAAACCGTCTCAGACCCTAATCAGCCAGATAAGTGTAAGTCTCCAGAGGCAGAGGAAGTGACCAAACCTCAACCTAGAAAGAAAGTGAAGGCGTCAAAGGACAAGAATATCGACGAAGATCCTGCCCTGACAAGTGAGGACCTTGATCAGGCTCTGATGAAGTCCACAAAAGTTCTCACCAAGAAATGGTCAGAGTTTGCAGCTACACACCTTGACGCACTCAACAGCGTAGCACAGAGGATTACAGAACTGAAGGACTTAGCAAAAAAATCAGCAATTGGCGTTGCAGTAAGCAGTGCCCCAGTAAGCGCGCAGCCAGACATAAGACAATGGCCAATTAGAGATAATAGGGGACAAGTGTCAAGTGCAACACTCATAATAACTGACGCAGCATCTCGCTCGGAGATGAGCATGACAGTTGGAATAGATTACACCAATATGTCCATGATGGAGTTGCATCTCTACCAATTAGCAATCATGAAGAAGATCCAAGCACGACACCACTACTCACAAATACATTTGGAAAATACCATGAAGTGGAGTGAGAGCCTCACAGGGAAGTTGGAGGAAGCGAAGCAGAGGAAGAGCGACGCAGAATGTAAGTAGGTCACATTGGCATGAGTATTGGAGGAGGCATGTCAAAGTCTTCCTGACTTCAACATCTAGGCTAAGGAAGAGCCGGAGCAAAGAATCCCCAAGCTGAAATACTATGCACAACAATCTCGTAGTGAAATAGAGAAGCTCAAAGCAGAACATGAGGCTCAGATTTCGGAGCTTCAACTTCGCATCATCCCGGAGAGCCCACCAGAGGTCATGGGGCAACGATGCAGAGATATTTAGGCCTCAGTAGCAAAGATCTTAGATCTTGTGAGCAGTGCAGCAAAACTACTAGATGAAACCATTGACACCTGGGAAAAGCTGTAGGATAATCCAAAAGTAGAAAAGAAGCAACAGACAGAGCTGGAATGCAGTGAAAGAAAAAATTAAGACTCTGCCTCATATGCAGAAGATGCTCAAAGTAAAGCAAAGTAATGAACTCCACCAGGAAATTGAGTCGTGCAGAATGAAAGCAACATTGTTGGAAAATTCTATGTAGCCCCTTATCAACGAGGCCTTGGAGTTGAGTATTGCTACGGACATCCAAATCAAAGTTATGAGGGAGTATGATGCATTTGCATAGAAAAAGGCCAGCAAAGCATCAGCAATAGCATTGCAGGAGTTGGTCGAGAAGAAGCAAGCAGCCGATGATATCATGCGCAGCCTCAAAAAGCAGTTTATTATCTTCGCCAACAAGAATCTCCCACCAAACAAGCAGCAGAGTGTCCCAGGACAGGACACTGGTGAGTCTTAGGGGCCTGTTGGGGTGCGCACCTTAACAGTCCTTAATTTTGGTAACTCTGCAATTTTTGTGGAAGCTTGTAAGAGGAGTTGTGACTCAAAATAGTCTTAGGGGTGTTGGGGTTGAGTCAAAGACCCTCTTTTTGTAAATGTCCATAATTTTTGGGTATAAGCCCATGATTTTGTAATAGTGCACTTGTATAAATAGGCACTCATGTAAAGATGTCAAGATTATCTAATGAGATGAGGATCATATGATCTGAAGAAGTTAGATCTATTTTTGGGTTTTAAGGTCAAGTCACAGCTGTGTGCATGCACGACCTCTGCAGCTGTGTGTGCAGAGGGTTTTTGTAAGGAAAGGAACTGCAGCTAAGTGCGCAGCTTAGAGTTTGTAAGAAAGGAACTGCAGCTAAGTGCGCAATTAGACTTGAAGGAAAGGATCTACAGCTGAGTGCACAGACCAGAACTGTTGTTTTGTAAAAAGTTGAATAAAAGCGCAGTTCTGTGGACGTAGCCCCTACAGTGGGGGTGAACCACGTATATCTTATGTTGTGGTGGTTCTTTTGTGTTTTTTTTGTTATGTTCTTTTATGCATGGATAAGTAGACAAATGATAAAGTAAAATAACTGCTAAATAGTAACTTCGCTATGAATTCCCAGTTAAGGGTTAAGCAAGTAACTATTTGTTTATCTAAACTGCGAAGCTATCTAAGTAAAAGTAGAAGCTCTGTATTGCATGAGTATATTTGGTTAAGGCTAAAGGTACAGTAATATCCCTCTTCTGCTTGCAGAAACCTAATTCTGCGGCACCCCATCGTTGTTTCGGGTGAGACTGCAACATATTCGCAGGTTGTTGTCGAAAGGGCCAACACTGTGGGTCTTTTTGTTGGTGCAAAGTTAATGGTATAAACCTGAGTCTGCCCTTAGCCCAACAAATTGGTTCCGTTGCCGGTTGAACTCGGTATCTGCTCAAGAGGGATCTACGTCGTACCTAGAGGGCTATGTTTTGGAGACCCTCAGTAAAAGAAATTGATGACTGGATTGAAGAGACCTATTTGAAATTTGTTGAACAAGAAAATAAGGATCCTTGTCGTAGCTCAGACGACTTCTTGCAAAGGTACATTTTTACTAATAGTTACGAAATTTTCTTTGGTAGTATCCACATAGAATTGCACCAGTGGTTATCCAGGTTGACAAAAAGAAAGACAAACTTCAAGGAAGATCAGTTTCCTGACTGGACCCCCGCAAGAATTAACATATTGAAAAGGGTGAACAACGCAATATCATGAGTTGTTTATTTCTGGACAACGCAAACCCTTGAAGCATTTGTAACGGAGTTTTCCATCGACACAAGTACTTCCTTCAGCGAAGCTGAATGACAGTTTTTCAAAGGACCAAGGGGTAAGTACTTGAATTCATTTAGTTTGAAAATTAAAATGCTCTTGGCTGAAAAATGCATATTGTTAATAGAATCAAATTGCTAGATTTGTTGCTACTAACATATGTTTGGAAGTGAAAGTGACTTCGACGAGCAAAGTGGTTTGCTGCGAAGCGGTAAAAGATACAAGAGAAATTTTGCATCCTATACCCTAGATCATAATACCAGGTATACCCCATTAAGTCCAGAAGAACCTAAATCTCAAGAAACATCTTTTGTTAGAAGCCCTCCTATAACTCCATAGCGCAGAACTATTACCCCTGACAACCCGTCGTAGTCTGAAAGTAACCCTAGCTCTAGTATTCCTGTCGTAGGTCAGTCTACCTCAGTAATTTCCCCTCCTCCTCGTCCTCCTCCCTCCCCCCCTATATCCACTATGGCCCATATGAATGATGATATCAAGCTCCCTGTCTTCAAAGGAACTGGATCCGAGGATCCACAATAGTTTTGGTTCTTATGTGAAGCTGTTTGGATTGCTAAGAACATTATGAATCAAGATATCAGAAGAGCGCAGCTGGTCACTTCTTTTAGAGACTGGGATTTGACCTAGTTTATAAAGTTTTCCAGTACTCAGAACCATGTCTTGGCTGATATTAAAACAAAAATGATCAAAGAGTTCAAGAAGCCTAAATCAGAGTCACAGTGTAAGACTGAACTGAAAGAGATTCAGCAGAGATGAGGTGAATCAGTTTGGGACTTTGATCAGAGGTTCAAAGTTCTGCTAGATCAAGTTAGTTTCACTATTGGACCAGCGTAGCATAAAGAATGGTTCATTGTAGCATTATTACCTCATATCAAAACCCCACTGATGCAACAGAAGGTTGTTGACCAGCAAGAAGCTTTGGAAATTGCTATGAGACTGGAAACAGCTTCTGTCGAAGATAATTCTGGCATAGCCCAAATACAAGCATAGTTGGTAGAAATGGCCTTGGAACTTCACGACATGAAAAAAGGGAAAGCCATTCGAGAAGAGGTCTGGTGTACACGATGTAGGACAGAAGGTCATGACAAGGAACAATGTCCTGCATTAAGAAATTTCCTGAATACTGGTGTGCCAAACTTGTTTAATCCTAATGTTCTATATTGTGAGATCTACTAAACAACTGGCCAACATCAACCTGAAGACTGCTACCTGCTGTAGAGATATGTGCAAGTACCTAAGAATCCCTATTACAAGTTCTGTAAGTTAGTTGGACACAACGAAGATGAATGTCGCAGCTTTGACCTTATAAGAGAGTGAACCTATGATGCTTATAGGGTACAAAACGATGCACAAGGCAATGATGGATATGGTTACCATGGTAATACATTAGGTCAAGGTACTTTTGGAGGTCTTTGTCGTGGTGGTATGCCTGGAAGAGGTCAAGGCCAAGTTGTGTGCTATAACTGTAATCAGGCAGGACACCTAGCTAGAGACTGTCAGAAACCAACTACGACATGTCGATATTGTAGAGCAGTCGATCATATGATTGAGCAATGCCCATAGCTGATAGCGAGGAGTAAAGAAATAAATGGTGCTCCTACTCAGAATATTCAGATGATTACTGTAGAGGAAAGACCTGTCCCAGCCATTAACGTTGTTACAAGGAGTGGAGCTACGACGCAAGTGCAGAATAAGGAGAAACAGCCTGACGAGGCTTGGGTTCGTAAGACCCCAGATAAAATTCCAACCTTCGATGTGGGAAGAGAAAAGGAAACATCTATGGAAGCCAAAAAAGACTTTGCTGATCTGAGCACATCAGTACCACCTGTGCAACAACATCAACAATAGTTACAGTCTCAAGAAGCTTCGACGGATAAAGTAAGTACACTGTCATAATTTTTACAGAGTTGTATGAAGCTCGTAAGAAATCAGAATGCTTTAAATGAGTTGCAGACAGTTATTGCTTCTTGCGAACCTTAGCAAAGCTCTGGTAAAGAAAAAACTATTCATAGAGTTGAAAGAACTAGAAGAGAAATGAGATTGCAGGCTCAGATAGGAGAGTATGACATGACTGATATCATTTTAGACCTGGGATCAGAAGTAAATGTCCTAACTAAGCAGACATGGGAACAAATGGGAAAACCTACACTTGATTGGTCCCTTATACATTTGAGATTAGACAATCAATAGAAGATTGTGCCCCTAGGGATATTCCCTAGCGTTCTAGTAGACATTGATGGAGTCAGTACCTTAGTAGATTTTGAAGTCATTGAAATAATTGATAATAGCAAACCTTATCCAGCCTTGCTAGGAATTGAATGGGCAATAGAGAATTCTGCAGTAATCAACCTTAAGAGCAGGAAGATGACTTTTGAAGGAAAATGATTGAGAGTCATAGTACCCTTGGATCCTTCTCAAGAAGATAGGTACACAGAGCCAATCAGAGATGAATATCAGGATGTTTTGGATCATATTTACAACATCACAGCTAAAGAAGAAGACTATGTTAACCCTACTACTGAAGGTATAATGGATTGCCAATGTGACAGTTCTTGCATGACTAATTTAGATGAAGGCTTGGAGAATTGGCAGAATGGACTTTATGAACTACATGGACATCGATGTGCAAGAATTACTAAGTCTCTCAGATGGCTTGGCTCACAGACAATGGTCTTACCTACTTTTGATGGCTTGACAGAACTAGAAGAGTTTATTGTACAATTCTCATAACAAGTACCAGATTCACAAAAAATGGAGACTCTAGATTCAATATTTAGAGCCACAGCTGCTAGATGTTGGAATGGTCATAAAAAGTATATCCCTAGTTGGGGATCTTGTCAAAAGTTCCTTCGCCTGAGATTCATGGATCAACCCCAATAGGTGCGAAGCAGATTTAATGGTAAGACTAGCCCTCAGGAACATTTGGAGTATTTCTACGAAGAATGGAAGCATGTACCTCATGAAGAATGGGTACATAGGTTTATACACACTCTGGAACCTGTAGCAAAGAACTGGTATGCAGAGGTGGAGCTTTTCCACGGTATTGTAAGTTGGGATAGTCTTGTTGATATTTTTGTGCTCACATTTTCTATTAATGAGGTTTTCCCTGCTTTGGACGCAGATGTTAGGTTGATCCATACTAAGGTGTTTGATGATAAAGAAATAGGAGAGTACCAACCTGATTGGAAGGAACAAGAAGCTAATGCAGTAGAATGTTATAACCTCGCAATTGATGAGGATGATGATCCGCGTAACATTAACATTCCTGAGTCAGAAGGACACTGTGAATTACATGTACCAGTAGTCGAAGCACCTGAAGTGACTCATCCCTTGAAGACAAGGATAGTAAACATTGGATCAGAATAAAAACCTAAGTACGCTACCATTGGAGATTATTGGGATGAAGAAATGGTGAGCAAAGTGGCCCAACTTCTCCATGAGTATCAAGACTTATTTCCGACGAAGTTCTCAGAAATGAAGGGAATCATTGAGGCTGTAGAAGACATTCTGTCATGGGTCAAAACTCGAAGCTATGTCAAATTTGGTGTCAAGAAGTGTCGAATGTCCTTATTGTGGTGCAGCCAAAGTTACTGGTTGTGCCAAAGAAGGAAGGATGTGTCGGAGCTTAAAATTTGATCGTTGCAAGAAATCAAATTTGGCGGTGCCGGTATGTTAACTCTATTAACTGCCTGTATCAATGAGATCTTGGGAAAGCTATTGCCGTTTAGACAAGATCTCTGTTAGATTTGGTGTCTTCAATGCACAGTTATGATATATTTCCTCAATGGATTCTATAAGAAGACACCCAGGCTTGCGAAGTTTGCATTATGCATTTTCTTGAGTTTTACAATTGATTCCATGTCAGCTGATCACAAACTTCAGGAATTATTGAGAGAATTTGAACAGGTGGGTTTGCAGAACCTTATGAGAAACCCACCTGCATCTACACCCCACGAAGAGACTTCCCTAGCACTAACTCAGCCAATGCAAACACGATCTACTAGGAAAAATTTTAAGCCCAAAGTTCATTCTAAGTGGAACGAAGACAGACACAAGCAATGAGGGAAAACACCGGAGGATCCTGAGATGAATCCGTCGGGTTCAGTAGAGATCCCACGTGAAGGGGATGAGAACATTGCACTGCAACATCCACCATATCTTCAACCTGTTCGACCAGGAGTTCAACCACCTTAGCGGAACGCTAAGTTCACTTTACGCACCCCTTCGCTGCCACAGGGTGTGCAGTTGGTTGGAACCATGACGAGGAAAATAGACCGGCTTAAGTATGCAGACCATGATACGAATGATCGTGCGAAGTTTCCAAAGTTTGCACTGGGAACATACTTGCACTTCATCAAATATCTGGAGACTAGAGCGACATTAATAGAATTGAAATAGTGGGATGCTGGTTTGGAGAAAGCTGGCTTATTGAAGATGCTAAATGTTCCCCACTTCGGTCGCAGCACATAGGTGACCGTGGTAGTCAAGCAGCTATTGGCATTGGTGCATGATGGGCACCTATGGATAGGAGAGAAAATAATTCCTATTAATGGTGAGCTCATTCATAGGATCACAGGCTTACCGAAGGAAGGGCCTGATCCGGGGATCGAATTTCCTTCAAAACACGAAGATACGAAGCTGGCACAAAGCATGAAGTACCGCTTCGGCCTGACTAAAGGGAAGCGATGGTATCAAACCTCGATAATTCAGCACTAAAACATTTGATTCATAGCTAAGCTCTTAGCCTGCAAATTGATGAGAAAGTGCAAACCACATGAAGTGTCTACCCCGATTGTCAGTATTGTTGCGAACTGCGCCGAAGGCTACATTTACAAATGGGCAGAGTACATTGCCAAGGAATTCCTCAAAGATGTCCATGATGCACAGGAGAAAGGTAGACCCTTCCACTATTCATGGCTGATAGTGCTTATTGCACTGGTCGGATGGAAAGAACCTACTGAGGCGCAGTTTGTTGAGGTGCCACTGAACATGCTTGGAGCAACAAGGTACGCATCTCTGTGGGTGTCGCAGGACAAGGATTCACAATAGATGATGAACTATGTGTTCACATTTTATATGATGAGTATCTCATATGATATCCTAAATACACCTCGGCTCAGTAAGGAGCTATTTTCTCAATACGTGGGAATAGCCAACTTCAAGGCCGACATGCATAATGTCTTCATCTAGGCCTGCACAGATGATAAACATGCATGCTAGAAGTTTCCATATGTGGTGACCCAATAAGACATCCTTGCAGTAGTTCAGCAGTGGCCAGCTGACTGGATGAAGGATGCAGGGACAAATCCTAACATTCCAATCCCTCCAGTCACCCATGTAGGTGCTGGCCCTAGTCAGATGCAGCATAATGACCCACTCGAAGAAAGCGAAGAATAGAGTGAGTCATAGCAGAGTGAAGGTGACCAGGGTGGTGATGGCGGAGATGAAGAAGAAGAAGAAGATTCGGTCAAAACCGTCTCAGACCCCAATCAGCCAGATAAGCATAAGTCACCAGAGGCAGAGGAAGTGACCAAACCTTAGCCTAGAAAGAAAGCGAAGGCGTTAAAGGACAAGAATATCGACGAAAAGCCCTCCCTGACAAGTGAGGAGATTGATCAGGCTCTGACAAAGTCCACAGAATTTCTCACCAAGAAATGGTAAGAGTTTGCAGCTACGCACCTTGATGCACTCAACGGCGTATTAGAGAGGATTATAGAACTGAAGGACTTAGCAGAAAAATCAGCAACTGGCACTGCAACAAGCAGTGCCCCAGTAAGCGCGCAACCAGACATAAGAAAATGGCCAGTTAGAGATAACAGGGGACAAATGTCAAGTGCAGCCCTCCTAATAACTGACGCAACATCTCTCTTGGAGATGAGCATGACATTTGGAATAGATTACACTAATATTTCCATGAGGGAGTCGCATCTCTACCAATTAGCAATCATGAAGGAGATCCAAGCACGAGACTACTACTCACAAATACATTTGGAAAATACCATGAAGCGGAGTGAGAGCCTCACAGCGCAGTTGGAGGAAGCGAAGCAGAGGAAGAGTGATGTAGAACGTAAGAAGATCACATTGGCAGGAGTATTGGATGAGGCATGTCAAAGTCTTCCTGACTTTGACATCTAGGCTGAGGAAGAGCCAGAGCAAAGAATCGCCCAGCTGAAATACTATGCACAGTAGTCTCGCAGTGAAATAGAGAAGCTCAAAGCAGAACATGAGGCTCAGATTACAGAGCTTCAACTTTGCATCATCCCGGAGAGCCCACCAAAGGTCAGGGAGTAGCGCTACAGAGATATTCAGGCCTCAGTAGCAAATATCTCAGATCTTGTGAGCAGCGCAGCAAAACTGCTAGATGAAACCGTCGACACCTGGGCAAACCTGCAGGATAATCTAGAAGTAGAAAAGCTGCAAGAAAACATCAAGCAGTGACAGACAGAGATGGATGTAGTGAAAGCAGAAATTAAGACTCTGCCTCCTATGCAGAAGATGCTCAAAGTAAAGCAAAGCAATGAAATCCAGTAGGAAATTGAGTCATGTAGAATGAAAGCAACACTGTTGGAAAATTCTATGTAGCCCCTTATCAACAAGGCCTTGGAGTTGAGTACTGCTGCGGACAGCCAACTCAAAGTTCTAAAGGAGTATGATGCATTTGCACAGAAAAAGGCCAGCGAAGCATCAACAACAGCATTGTAGGAGTTGGTGGAGAAGAAGCAAGCATCCAACGATATCATGCGCGGACTCAACAAGCAGTTTATTATCTTCGTCAACAAGATTCTCCCACCAGAAAAGCAGCAAAGTGTCCAGGGACGAGACACTAGTGAGTCTTAGGGGCCTTTTAATGTTGCGCAGATCATCATCCTTGTCAATTGTGAGGTTATAACATTCTATTGCATTAGCTTTTTGTTCCTTCCAATCAGGTTGGTACTCTCCTATTTCTTTATCATCAAACACCTTAGTATGGATCAACCTAACAGCTGCGTCCAAAGCAGGGAAAACCTCATTAATAGAAAATGTAAGGACAAAACTATCAGTAAGGCTATCCCAACTTACAGTACCATGGTGAAGCTCAACCTCCACATACCAGTTCTTTGCTACAAGTTCCAGAGTGTGTACAAATCTATGTACCCATTCTTCACAAGGGACATGATTCCATGCTTCATAACACAGCTCCAAATGTTCCTGAGGGATATTCTTACCATTAAATCTGCTTCGCACCTCTTGGGGTTGATCCATGAATCTCAGGTGAAGGAACTTTTGACAATCTCTCCAACTATGAATATACTTTCTATGACCATTCCACCATCTGGCAGCTATGCCTCTAAATACTGAATATAGAGTTTCCATTTTCTATGGATTTGGTACCTCTGTTGCCAAATTTCTGTGGTGATAGGTTATTCGAGATGTAATAGGAGAAACCACAGTATCGAAATGACTTGGTCATTTCGATACTGTGGTTTCTACGATTACATCTCCGATTTGGTACCTGCTATGATAATTGTACAATAAACTCTTCTGGGTCTATCAAGCCATCAAAAGTAGGTAAGACTCTTGTCTGTGATCCAAGCCATGTGAGAGACTTGGTAATTCTTGCACATCGATGTCCATGAAGTTCATAAAGTCTATTCTGCCAATTCTCTAAGCCTTCGTCTGAATCAGTCATGCAAGAACTGTCACACTGCCAATCCATTATACCTTCAGTAGTAGGGTTGACATAGTCTTGTTCTTTAGCTGTGATGTTGTAAATATGATCCAAAACATCCTAATCTTCATCTCTGATTGGGTCTGTGTACCTTTCTCCTTGAGAAGGGTCCAAGGGTACTATGACTCTCAAGCATTTTCCTTCAAAAGTCATCTGCCTGCTCTTAAGGTTGACTACTACAGAATTATCCATTTCCCATTCAATTCCTAGCAAGGCTGGATAGGGGTTCTTATCATCAATTATTTCAATGACTTCAAAATTAGCTAAGGTACTGACTCCATCAATGTCTACTGGGACACTAGGGAATCTTCCTAGGGGCACAATCTTCTGTTGATTGGCTAATCTCAACTGTATAGGGGACCATTCAAGGGTAGGTTTTCCCATTTGTTCCCATGTCTGCTTAGTTAGGACATTTACTTCTGATCCCAGGTCTAAAATGATATCAGTCATGTCATACTCTCCTATCTGAGCATGCAATCCAATTTCTCTTCCAGTTCTTCTGACTCTATTAATAGTTTTGTCTTTACCAGAGCTTCACTAAGGTTTGCAAGATGCAATAACTTTTTGCAACTCATTTAAAGCATTCTGATTTCTTAAGAGCTTCATACAACTCTGTAAAAATGATGACAGTGTACTCACTTTATCCGTAGGAGCTTCTTGAGACTGTAACTACTGTTGATGCTGTTGCGCAGGTGCTACTAATGTGCTCGGATCAGAAAAGTATTTTTTGGCTTCCATAAATGTTTCCTTTTCTCTTCCCACATCAAAGGTTGGAATTTTCTCTGGGATCTTACGAACCCGAGCCTCGTCAGGTTGTTTCTCCTTATTCTTGCACTTGCGTCGTAGATCCACTCCTTGTAACAACGTTAATGGATGGGGCAAGTCTTTCCTCTACATCAATCATCTGAATATTATGAGTAGGAGCACCATTTCTTTCTTGAATCTTGGCTATTAGCTATGGGCACTACTCAATCACATGATCGACTGCTCTGCAATATCGACATGTCATAGTTGGGTTCTGACAGTCTCTAGCTAGGTGCCCTGCCTGATTACAGTTATAGCACACAACCTGTCCTAGATCTCGTCCAGGCATACCACCACGACCCAAAATCCAAAAGTACCTCGACCTGATGTACTGCCACGGTAACCATATCCGTCATTGCCTTGTGCCTTGTTTTGTACCCTATAAGCATCATAGGTTCGCTCTCTCATAAGGTCAAAGTTGCGACATTCATCTTCATTGTGTCCAACTGACTTATAGAAGTTGCAATAGGGATTCTTGGGTACTTGCACATATCTCTGCAGTAGATAGAAGTCTTCAGGTCGATGTTGGCCAGTTGTTCTACAAATTTCACAATATAGAACACTAGGGTTAAATGGGTTTGGTGCACCAGTATTCAGGAAATTTATTAACGCAGGACACTGTTCCTTGTCATGAACTTCTGTCCTACATCGTGTACACCAGACCTCTTCTTGAATGGCTTTCCCTCTTTTCATGTCACGAAGTTCCAAGGCCATCTCTGCCAACTGCGCTTGTATTTGGGCTATGCCAGAATTATCTTCGACAGGAGTTGTTTCCAGTCTCATAGCAATTTCCAAAGCTTCTTGTTGGTCAGCAACCTTTTGTTGCATGAGTGGGGTTCTGATATGAGGTAATAATGCTGCAATGAACCATTCTTTATGTTGGGCTGGTCCAATAGTGAAACTAAATTGATCTAGGAGAACTTTGAACCTCTGATCAAAGTCCCAAACTGATTCACCTTGTCTCTGTTGAATCTCTTTCAGTTCGGTTATACACTGTGACTCTGATTTAGGATTCTTGAACTCTTTGATCATTGCTATTTTAATATCAGCCAAGACATGGTTCTGACTATTGGAAAACTTCATAAACTAGGTCAAAGCCTGGTCTCTAAAATAAGTGACCAGTTGTGCTCTTCTCATATCTTGATCCATAATGTTCTTAGCAGTCCAAACAGCTTCGCATAAGAACCGAAATTGTTCTGGATCCTCGGATCCAGTTCCTTTGAAGACAGGGAGCTTGGCATCATCATTCATATGGGCCATAGTGGATCTAGGTGGAGAGGGAGGGGGAGGACGAGGAGGGGAACTTATTAGGGTAGACTGACCTGCGACAGGAATAATCGGGCTAGGGTTACTTTCAGACTGTGACGGGTTCTCATGGATAACAGATCTGTGCTGTGGAGTTATAGGAGGGTTTCTAACAAAAGAGGTTTCTTGAGATTCAGGTTCTTCTGGACTTAATGGGGTGTACTCGGTATTCTGACCTAGGGTATAGGATCCAAAATTTCTCTTGTATCTTTTACCGCTTCGCAGCAAACCATTTTGCTCGTCGAAGTCACTTTCGCTTCCAAACATATGTTAGTAGCAACAAATATAGCAATCTGATTCTATTAACAATATGCCTTTTTTAGCCAAGAGCATTTTAATTTTCAAACTAAATGAATTCAAGTACTTACCCCTTGTTCCTTTGAAAAACTATCATTCAATTTCGCTGAAGGAAGTACTTGTGTCGATGGAAAACTCCGTCACAAATGCTTCAAGGGTTCGTGTTGTCCAGAAATCAACAGCTCGTGATATTGCGTTGTTCACCCTTTTCAATATGTTAGTTCTTGTGGGGGTCCAGTCAAGAAACTAATCTTCCTTGAAGTTTGTCTTTCTTTTTGTCAACTTGGATAACCACTGGTGCAATTCTATGTGGATACTACCAAAGAAAATTTCGTAACTATCAGTAAAAACGTACCTTTGCAAGAATTCGTCTGAGCTATGACGAGGATCCCTATTTTCTTGTTCAGCAAATTTCAAATAGGTCTCTTCAATCCAGTCACCGATTTCTTTTACTGAGGGTCTCCAAAAAATAGCCCTCCTAGTACGACGTAGATCCCTCTTGAGCAGATACTGAGTTCAACCGGCAATGGAACCAATTTGTTGGGCTAAGGGCAGACCCGAGTTTATACCATTAACTTTGCACCAACAAAAAGACCCACAGTGTTGGCCCTTTTGGCAACAACTTGCGAACAGGTTGCAGTCTCACCCGAATAGCTATGGGGTGCCGCAGAATCAGGTTTTTGCAAGCAGAAGTGTCACGTCCCCAACCCTCCAACCGGAGAAGAGGACACGACCATGGCATTAACCATCCAGGCTAAGAGGCCCATGAACATGTGGATTCATAAAATTGCTGAAACAGAATGCTTTGAACTAGAACATGCACACATGAACATTTATCATGCACAGATGCAATTATCTATGATGCACAACTACAATTATCTATCAGACATAGTGGAATCAACATACATTCAAACAAGCATTCATTCAACATGTTCATCACATTCATTAACATAAAATATGGTTGCAGAAGTAAAAATGGACAAGATCACTTATCTTATGAAGAACTCGTTCCACAACCAGCTACGTCGTTGTAACGTTCCACCCAACCATAGGCCAGTGTGTTCCTTAATCTCTCAGCAATGCTGCTACCCCCGAGCTGGGCATGATTATCCAAGTAACAAGGGAACAAGAAAGCTTACACATAGCCAAGGATACACAAAACACAGCCAAGCCAACACAGTTGAGTTTATCAAGCCATCCAGGAGTTGGGAAAGGATAAATACTAAGCTGGTGAGCTCAATACAGAGCCAAGAACACCTACACCAGAAATAGCCTGGCTTCTAAGACACCCACACACACCCAACACAAGGAATCAGTCCCTTCTCTGCTACACAGTCCTTCAGGCCCTGCATTCCATTCCAATGCTATTTAGGGGTTGTGGAGAAGAAATCCAGCCCTCTAGCTCTGTCTGTGTGGTTTCCAGCCACCAGGTTTATCAAGCAAAGCAAGCCCCCATCCCTGCTCCCAACACAGTCCAAAGACTAACCATTGCATGCAGGCAATCAATCAGCTGTTACATCTTAACAGGGAAAAATGAATCCCAAGCGAATTATACAGTCCCAAACATATCAGTGAACATGGGGGGGAAAACAATAGCCCCGAAATGAAATCAGTGAGCACAGCTCACAACATGGGAAAACGACCCCAAATAGTCTATGCATGAGAGCAACTTGCACCAGACCCCAAATGTAGAGAAGACCACAACACTCACAACGTGAGGGAGACCACAGCCACACAACAAATCTTGAGGAGAACGGTGGAAACCATGACTCACGGGAAGAACAACGGTTCCAATTTCAACATTAAAATGATGGGAAAAATTACACAACCATACCAGTCTGTGAGACAGCCGAAAATGTGAATGGCCCTTCATAGCAAATCATGGATGAAAGAGCACGGCTCTCAGCTCGCTGCATCAGTCGAAAAACCAGGAAATTTCTTGTGCGTGAGGATAATGAACGGACATTGGTTCATGCGCGAAGATGAACAGCTCCGGCTATGCGCGTGGGTGAACAAACAATGGATAGACGCGAGTAGGGAGTGCGTGAGTGTTTCAGCACTATTGTGGGGAGAGTGGAATGTCTGCGCGTGAGTGATGGCAGTGGTTTCTTTGCCATTCTGAAGTCAATTGTTGGTGGAGTGTGCATGGAGGCAAGGACTGATAGTCCTGCCACCCCACTCCCAAAAAAAATAACTGCCTCAACCACCACCAGCAATTCTCAATGGAGGTGGTTGGTTAAGACAAGGCGGTGACACATGGGTTTTTCCCTCATTGGCCAAGGTTTCACATTTCCCCCACCCTTATCCTTGTGAAAATCATGCCCCTTCTCAATTTAGTTATCGCGATCGTAGCTGGTCGGGTTCATTTTAATTAAAGATGCATATTTACATGAGGACAAATGTAATATGTATTCCGCATGCCCCGACATACCATCGGTGACAATTTAAATCCAAAACACAACATAACCGATCAATGGTGGGGCCTTGGCCTTTAGCTCCGCACCATGACCATTTACAATATTCACATCATATACATCTAATGCAACGGGGTCAAAACTGGGGTGTTACAAGAAGAGGGATATTACTGTACCTTTAGCCTTAACCAATTATACTCATGCAATACAGAGCTTTGACTTTTACTTAGATAGCTTCGCAGTTTAGATAAACAAACAATTACTTGCTTAACCCTTAACTGGCAATTCACAGCGAAGTTACTATTTAGCAGTTATTTTACTTTATCATTTATCTACTTATCCATGCATAAAAGAACATAACAAAAACAACAAAAAAGAACCACCACAACATAAGATATACATGGTTCACCCCTAGTGTAGGGGCTATGTCCACAAAACTACACTTTTATTCAACTTTTTACAAAACAACAATTCTGATCTGCGCACTCATCTGCAGATCCTTTCCTTCAAGTCTAACTACGCACTTAGTTGTAGTTCCTTTCTTACAAACTCTAAGTTTTGCACTTAGATGTAGTTCCTTTCCTTACAAAAACCCTCTGCGCACACAGCTGTAGAGGTCATCCACGCACACAGCTAGAACTTGACCTTAAAACCCAAAAATAGATCTAACTTCTTCGCATCATATGATCCTCATCTCATTAGATAATCTTGACATCTTTACATGAGTTCCTATTTATACAAGTGCACTATTACAAAATCATGGGCTTATACCTGAAAATTATGGACATTTACAAAAAGAGGGGCTTTGAATCAACCCTGACACCCCTAAGACTATTTTGAGTCACAAATCCACTTACAAGATTCCACAAAAACCACGGAGTTACCAAAATTAAGGACCATTAAGGTGCGCGCCCCAACATCATTTCATGATATTGTTTTGTTATGCATTTGTTTATATTTAGTTGATGTATAATGCATGATAGGATGTTTGCATTAATGACAGTATACTACTAATATGCATGTGATGGGTAAGTAGCTCATGGTGCTATACAAATTTCCATTGTTACTTATCTAGAATGAAACCTCTTTGCTGACATATTGGATTAGTGCACAATCTCAATGTTGTCCTGGTAGAGATTGAAGGCATTTAGAAAGTTTCTGTGAGATATGGATGGATGTTGTATTGGCTAAAGTAGTTGCATGATCATATATTTATGCATTAGAACTTTCTAGTATGAATATTCCTTATGAAATGTTTCTAACCATACAATTGTATTTGACATCTAGGAAAGATCGCATACATAATCACCTACAAGCAAAGAAGGATAAGACTTGTTCCAAAGAACAAGTGATGACAGTTCAAGATGAAGAAGAAATATGATGAATGCAATGACATCATTAATAAAGAACCTTCCAGCTATGAAGAAGTAACCAAGAAGAAAGGGAAGACCAGTTCAAGAAGAATGATGTCTAGGATGCAGTATCGAGACCTGAAGAGAGGTTCATAGTTCCATCATGCAGTAGATGGAAACACCATGGGATAACACATACATAATGAGCTTGACAAATATCTGAACATGTGCTACAAGGTTGATAGAGTATGACAAGCTCACAGATGGGTGTAAGAAGAACTTTTGAAAAAATTCAAGATAGAGGATCTTGGTATCCAATGATCCTAGATGGAATCTACTTGTCACTACGGTACAGAATGTTTCAATGCATAGAGTACAAAAGAAAAAGGGAGAATGATGCTCTGCTTCAGAGGGAGTGACTGCAGAAGATCTTGAGGTTCGACATGGTATGACAGGATGGACATATTACTAATGACTCTGGGATTTACTAAGAGTAAAGCGGATTCCAACCTTTGCTTCAAGGTTGAAGGCAGAAGACCAGTGATGCTCTTGTTATGTGTAGATGCACTATTTTATAGGCATGGAGGTGTGGACTAGGGAAGTATGCAGTAGAGATCCTAAAGAGGTTCAGGATGATGGACTTCAAGGTAATGACCACACCTATGGCATCGAACATGAAGCTATTGAGTGTTGCTTCATTAGAGTCGGTTGATGCCATGATGTATAGTCAGATGATGTACCTGACAAATACGAGACTAGATATTTTCTTTATTGTGAACACATTGAGACATGTTCACTGGATGATTGCAAAGCATGCAGTGAGGTACCTAAAGGGTACAGTTGATTATGGGATCAAGTATGAGGCGAATCAAAAGATTATGTGGATTCATATTGGGCAGGCAGTGCCATTCATAGGAAGAGAGCTTCGAGGTGCCACTTCAGTATGGGATCAAGTGTGATCTCTTGGCTTGGTAGGATGAAGTCCTACATGGCACTAAGTACAACTAAGGCAAAAGATATTGCCACTTGCTATTTGGGAGGTAGTATGTTTCTTTTGAAAAAAACTATTTGATTTGGTTGATCTGGATTGCATTTGTTGTATGATGTAGAGAGGAGCAATGATCTAGATCAAGATCTCTTGAAAGACGGATTTCTAGCATAGCTGATGAGACAGGTTTCCCTTGGATGTAATCGGTCTTGGCGAAGCTGGCAGGTCATCCTTGGACGTAATCAGCCTTAATGTGATTCTATGCTATAAATGGCCAAAGTGAAGTTTGAATACTTCAAGGAGAAGCTTGGTGTTCTCAGATCGAGGTTACCTCTAAGAGGAAATGATGAGACCTAGAGCCATTCTAACATGGGAGAGGATTAAGTTCCTTCCATGGTCAGCTATAAGGGTTGAGCCATTCTGTCATGGTCATAGGATTTAGGTTCCTTCCATGTGAGATATGAGTGCTATTTCCATTCTGGGAATGGAGGTGCCTACTCAGTTACCAGGAAAACTCAATATAGGACTGAGAAGCCATTCTAATGTGAGAGAGGGATGTGTTCCCACTTGATCAGATGTAAGGGCTGAACCATTCTGTCATGGCTAAAGGATTAAGTTCCTCCCATGTCAGATGTGAGTGTTGGCCATTCTGACGAGTAGGTTAGATGTAAGGGCAACTTCCATTCTAGGAATGGAGGCACCTGGTCAGTTACCAGGTAGCTCAGTCTAGGACTGGGGGCCATTCTGATGCGATGGTAGGATTAGTTCCTCCATGATCAGATGTGAGTGCATGCCCTGATGTGGTGCTCTCGAGCATGGTCGGATTGTAAGTGTAGAGCCATTTTCGATGCGATGCTTTTGAGCATGGTCAGATTATAAGTGCTGAGCCCTTTCGATGCAGTGATTTCGAGCATGGTTAATGGTAAGTGCTATGCATTTCTAACAGGATGAGGTTGGATGTAAGTACAAAGCCTTTCCGATGTGATGTGCTTGCACATGGTTAGATATAAGTGCTGAGCCATTTTGGTGCGATGTGTTTACACATAGTCAGATGTGAGTGTTGGGCCTTTCTGACAAGATGAGGTCAGATGTGAGTACTGGGCGTGCCCTTTTGACAAGATGATGTCATATTTAAGAGTTGGGTGGGCCATTCTAACTTAAGTGTCAGATATAAGTGCTAATGAAGACCTACATGAAGGGTAGGCCTATAGGATTGACTCTGTAGAACTTCTTGTGACGAGAAGAATGAAGAAGATAGTACCATTTGATTGAGATAGCAGAAGCAGTAATGATGATGATGATTTAGTGATGATCCAGCTTCGATGATGATCTATATCAAGTGATGATCTAGACTTGATGATGATCCAGTAGTGATGATCCATACTTGATGACGATCTAGTAGTGACGATCCAGATCAAGTGATGATCTAGACTTGATGATGATCTAGTAGAGACGATCTAGATCAAGTGATGATCTAGTAGTGACTATCCAAATCAAGTGATGATCTATACTTGATGATGATCCAGAAGTGATGATCTAGATCGAGTGATCATGATCCAGATCGAGTGATGATCCAGATCCAGATGAAGATGACTTGAAGATGAAGATAACCTGAAGATGAAGATGACTTGAAGATGAAGATGACCTGAAGATGAAGATCACTTGAAGATGATGAGAACTCAATGATGATCCAAATGATACAGAGAAGAAGAATTGTGCTGATAAATTGTGTCGAGAGAATACCTTCCTAGTTAAGAGGGAGTGTTGATGTAATTGTAACTTGGGAATGTATTCACTTGTATTTCTTATGTATTGTACCTTGATGTTTATTCCAAGATCTGTCTATAATGTACTTGAGTCATGTCATGCCCCGATGTTTCGATCGAGAAGTTTCTATAACATAAAATTCATGTCAAGTCATTGTGGGTAACCCTCCTATTGGTCAAGGGTTAAAGTCCCCATAGTTATGGGGCCCTAGGGTTAATAGACTATCCTAGCGAAGTTTACCCTAGGTGATTCATTGTAAGTTAGGGCAATAGTCCCCACCATCTAATTCAAGGTTAACCCTCCTTGTTGAGCAGAGGGAAAATTCCCCACAAGTTGTGGGGAACTAAGGTTGTTAGACACTCCTAGAGATTTTGTCTCTAGTAAGTAATTGTTAAGTGAGGCCGACATGTTGGAGTGCACTTCAAGTGAACGAAAGAATATAAATAGAGAGTGAGCCTCTCTATTTTATACAAACACACTCACTCATTGGGGTGCATGAGTGAGAGAGAAGAAGCTCTCTTAGTGAGAGAGAGAGAGAGAGACAGAAGCTGTGGAGATCATCTTTACGTTTTTGGGTTTTACTGCTACCATTGGTGCTCATTCTATCTTTGAGGAAGTTGTGGGGTTTTCTCCTTTATGGTTTCCCCGAGGAAAATTCTTTGTGTCTCTTGTCTCTTGTGTTTTATTGTTGTGCATGTTATTCTCTCAGTTAAAGATTCTAAGATCATAATGCTAGCTTATAATGATAAAAATATAACAATAACACCACCTTTGAAATCCTTTGTGGCACATGGAATGAGTTAGTGTAGAGGCAGAACCAGAACTTTCATTTTGTTGCAAGTCCTTAGAGTTTCTAATTTTTAAGTTGGTAATGGAAATGTGGTTTGAAAAGATTGTTCATTTGGGTGTATTGAAGGTTGGTGAGCTCATTTCCACACTCATCTATTGCCTTGGTTTTTTATACCAGGGATAGCACCAACCATCGGGGCGCAGATGTGAAGTATGTTCACAAATACACCCGTCTTCTAATAGCCACACCCCTAGTTTCGCATTGCATGGACACTCAAGTCCCATGAACGTTCTTCCAAGAACCCCTGATACCATCATTGCCTACAAATATTTTGCATAACAGGGTAGTCCCGAGCTATGGTATGTGGAAGTTTTTGTTCGGGCTGGAGCATCATGGGTCCAATGCCTACATCACCCAATTTGTGAAGTCCACTTACCAAAGGTAGTGGGGAGGGTGGAGGTACACTTTGCAATATTTCCTATGGGATGGATCACCTCATGGAGAAAAGATAGTACAAGAATGACAAACCACTGTAGAGGTTTTTCTTTGCCAGAAGCAATGCAGCCCTTCTTCCAAACCCCCAGTCTAACAGTGTTATCCAGAGAGAGAAGGGTTGCGAAGGAGGCTAAGCAATAAGGGGACACAATTTTCCTTGCCATTTTGTGTCCATGTAGAGAGGTTCCTTTGAGAAAGAAGGTGACAAAAAGGAAGGGGTATAAAAGCACACCGTTGACTCGACAAACCATCCAAAGACTCCAAAACCCAATCAATGGTGACTCACCTAAAAGCAACTAGAAGGCATCGTCCTCAAGGTCTGCAGGCGCAGCAACAAAAATGTTGGGTTGTCACCCAGTCTAAGCACACCCACTTAGTCCATAATGTCTATTTAATATTTGTAAATCATGGCAATAGTACCACAAACTAAACTGTTAGTGTCTGATTGTGACTGAAAATAGTTTCGAGGCCTTGTTTCGTGGATTAGCCTCAGGTCTGAGATGGTATAAATGTACTTCCGGAAGAAGTATAAAGGGTTGGAACCAATGTAATTTTTGCGTTGTATGGTTTCAAGAGCTTTCTAATAGAGTTGAAAAGAGGAAGTTGGTGTTTTTCATAGGGATTCATGTGTTGTTTTATGTTACAGTATGTTACTTTATTTCTCATGTGAATTTTTTCCAATTTATCTCCCCCATTATGTATAATAGTTTGGAATTCATACATGCTATGCTCCATCTGTTGTTTTAAGATATCCACTAAAGATTTCCTCTAAAGTTAAAACAGAATTCATTCTTTAATGCTTTGTGTTAATCATTTGTTCTTGTTATTATTTTTCCATCAGATAATTAATAAATTGATTGTGACTAAATAGCTATCTTGTCTCTATGTAAAATCACCCTGCATAAGTTTTGTTATCTCCATTGCACACATTGATTCCATTGCCTAATGGTCCTATGTTCTGTTTCAACCAATATTACACACAATTCATATTTTCACTTGTACATATTTGGCATTGTTAATATCTTGTGAGAGATCCCTCTCAGAAGAGTAGAAAGACAGTTCTCTCTTCGAAAGTGGTTAATTTGTTACCTGGGAATGAGCCTTCCCAAACTTTGGTTAATTTCCAGTGCTAACACATGGGTTGTTTGTAGAAATTTAGGCCAGCAGTAGATTAATTTCACTCACAACAATTATCAATTGATCATGCAAAATTGCTAATAATGGAGACTGAATATGGAGCCGTAACACAAAATTATATTAACTGAGTGTACAATAGCCAACCCTGTAATAACATAGGTTGCTGAATATATATAATACATCAAGATATTGAATGCATAAGGAGGCATCCAAAACTAGCATAAAGCAGGCTTACCCAAAATAGGCAAATCCCCCATAGGTGTAAAAAGCTGATCCCAAATCTGTCATGAGGCTCACGAATTGGCAAGGAAACATGGGAAAGCTAATGAGTGGTGGAATGGCAGCTCATACATGCTTTTGCATGGAGGAAAGAGTGGAGGATGAAAGGGGCAAAAAACAAGTTCACCTCACCTAGTCTTGCTTTCCTATGTGCCTTAAAACACTGAAAAAGCAGGCAATAAAGCAGAAAAAGTAGAAGGGCACCTAGGAGGCCAGGAATAAAGTAGATTTGATTCCTAAGGATTTCCCAAGTGCTACATGAGTCAAAGATGGAAAGTTTGACCTCTATGGATAGGCAATTAGCAACTTGCACATGGTGGGACTCATGAACTAGGCAAATAAGACAAAAATAAATGAATTAATGTCTAAGTGGGTAATACTATGGGTTTGATTATTCTAAAACCCCCCCTTAAGCCTAACTTTATGATTAATAAATCAAAAATATAGGGCCTAGTAACAAGGCTTAGTCACTCTTTACATACTGCATGTCCATATGAAACAAGGAAAGAGCCAAAACCAACTTGGGAAAATCCTCCCTTAAACATGGACTATAAAACAAAATTGTAGAATCTTGTCTCCACTCATGCCTTTACAGCATGATCAACAATCCCCAGTAGTGATTTGATATTGCTGAAGGTCTTCTCACAAAATGCTTTGGTGAAGATATCAGCTACTTCTTCTGAAGATGAACAGAAGAGTAGGTGAATGGTGCCATCATGCACAAGCTCTCTAATGTAGTGCATGTGAATCTCAATGTGTCTGGTTCTCTGCTTCTAAACTGGATCCTTGCAGATTTGAATGGTACTCTGGTTATCATAATAGATGGTAGTTGATTACTCAGGTTCGAAACCACACTCTCCAAGTAAACCCTGTAACCATGAACACTGAGTTGCTACATTAACAACTCCTCTGTACTCAACTTCTGTAGATGAGAGTGCAATGGCACTCTGTTTCTTGCTTGACCAGCTGATTGGCCCTTCTGCAAGCATGAACACATACCCTGAAGTGGAATTTCTGTCTGTGCTATCACCTGCCCAATCACTGTCAGTAAATCCAATCAAATCGAGATCAGATTTTGCCTTATAGAAGATCCCATGTGTCCTTGTTCCCTGAACAAAGTTAAGGATCATTTTGGCTGCTTTCCAATAGATCTCATGAGGCTGATCCATGAATCTAGAAGCCACAATTACTTCATAACAAAGATCAGGTCGAGTATGTGTCAAATACAATAAACATCCAATCAATTGTCTATACAGTGTATTGTTTACCATCGATGGAGAATCATCTTCCTCCAGCTTCACTCCTGAAAGGAAAGGAGTTTTGCTTGCTTTGCAGTCTTGCATGCTGAATTTGATCAGCAAATCCAAGGCATAATTGGACTGGTGCACCTTTATTCCAGCTTTGGTTTGAGCAATCTCAAGCCCCAGAAATTGACTTAAGAGCCCCAAATCTGTCATGGAGAAGGCTTGGTTCATAGCTCCTTTTAAGGAAGCAATCTCAGCCTGTGAGCTTCCTGTAATGAGGAGGTCATCAACATATAACACAATGATCATTAATGAACCATTAAAATACTTCAAATAGATATTCGAATATGATTTGCACCGAACAAAATTCAGAGATAGCAAGAAGCTATCTATCTTGGCATACCAAGCCCTGGGGGCTTGCTTTAGCCCATACAATGACTTTCTCAACCTGCACAGAAGAGAAGGGTTAGGAGAAAAACCTTGAGGATGCTGCATATATATATCCTCAGTGAGATCTCCATTCATAAAGGCACATTTTACATCCATGTGATGTACCTCCCATTGCCTTGAGGCTGCAATGGCTAGAGCTAGCCTGATGGAGTCCATCTTTGCCACTGGGGAAAAGGTCTCATTGTAATCAATGCCATGAACCTGTGAGCAGCCTTTAGCTACCAATATAGCCTTGTAATTTAGTGGTGAACCATCAGCAGCAAATTTGGTCTTATAGACCCACTTACACTGTACTAGTTTTCTCCCTGGAGGAAGATCCACTAGCTCCCATGTGTTGCTCTTCTGGACTGAACTGAACTCCTCCTTCATGGAAGCTTGCCATCTTGGATCTCCTGCTGCTTCTTCATATGTTTGAGGATCAGAATCCACCATCAAATATCATTTTTCATCAAACATAGGATCCTTCATGCACAGACCACTCTCAAATTGAGATCTAGTCCTCCTTGGGTCATTGGGATCCCCAGCTAGCTCACCTGCTGCATGTAGTGTCTTGGCTGCCCATTTAGGCCTTGTGGGGCTGTTTGGGTCTGCAATAAACTCATATCCATCAGACAAATCAGAATCAACATTTTCAACAAAATCTTTACTTACTTCTGGAGGTTCAGGTGGTGAAGAGGCTTCACCAATTTCCACTTCTGCAAGGGGTTCTTCTTCAAACTGAACACACCTTTCAATGAAGGCTTTGTTTGTTCTCAAGTTTATCAACTTGTACCCTTTTGAATCTTTAGAGTATCCAACAAAAAAACACTCTTGGCTTTGGGGCTGCAAATCCTTCCTCTTCTCTGTCGAGATTCTAGCCCATGCCTTTGAGCCAAAAATCCTGAAATGGGTCACATCTGGCTTG